>CCAG010016886.1:0-85563 GCA_001077435.1 Glossina morsitans morsitans | reverse complement strand
AAAATCTAAATAAAATTTTTATAATAATTTTCATGATAACTATGACGGAAATCATTACAAAGATGCCTTTTCTAGTAACTAATTAACAATTTCTTAGAAAATAATGAAAACATTTCATGATCATGATGATGATATAATACACATGATAGTCAGATTATGTGGCGTTTATTTGTGCTTGCCGTAACCATAACCACCAAAACCACCATAGCCGCCGAAGCCGCCATAACCGCCAATACCACCAAAACCGCCGTAACCCAAAGAAATAGCAGGGGCAGCAGCCACGACAGGAGCGGCGGCCACACTTATTGCCGGGGCAGGAGCGGCCACGGCAACCGGTGCAGGAGCGGCCACTGCAACCGGTGCAGGAGCGGCCACGGCAACCGGTGCAGCTGCCACACTGACTGCGGGAGCGGCCGCTACAGCAGGCGCAGCAGCCACAGCCACTCGAGCTACAGTTATGGTGGGAGGATGTTGAATAAACTAAAACGAAAAGTGTTTATTATAACAAAATGTCCCATTGCATTAAAAAAAAAAAAAAAAAATTGCTTCGATAGTAGAACAACAATCGTTTCTAAAAAGTTTAATAATCTTACGGTTTTGTAATATGTGTATGTTGTCATGGGTGGAACTTGTATGGCTTTAACCGCTACAGCAGCGGGAGCGGCAGCTACAGCTTTAACGGCTGGGGCAGCCACTGCTACCGGAGCAGCGGCAACGCTAACCGCTGGCGCAGCAGCCACACTTACGGCCGGAGCTGCTGCGATGGCCGGGGCAGCATAACTGACAGCTGGCGCAGCAGCCACACTAACGGCTGGAGCTGCTGCAATAGCCGGTGCAGCATAACTGATAGCTGGCGCCGCATATCCAATACCGCCACCATAACCGCCACCGTATCCGATGCCACCGCCAAAGCCACCGCCAAATAAATGGCCAGGTGCTGCAGCGGTTGCAGCAAATAAACCGAAAAGGATCTACGGACAATAAATTAACAACACACACACATTGAAATTAATGAAAATCTCTCTCCTGTGTTTCTCTCACCAAAACTTTCATCTTAAAGTGTGCAACCTGTGCGCTTTTATTACTAAATGTTTTGCAGGACCAATTAGTTAGAACTGACTTAATGACAATTAACAAAAAAGTCACTTTTTTCGCAAGATTTGCTCAAGATTCAATTGCACTTCGCCTGAGATGATGGAAGCAACTGCATTGAAACTAAAATTACGCCTTAGTTTATATACAACACGCACACTACGAAATCGTTTAGCCGGATATACATGAGAGTATGTGTCGGTATGTAAACGTGTATTCGTGGAGAATATCAGCAAACAAATCAAATCATGAAATATAATTCGGAAAAACTTACAATCACCCTAAAAAACACAGAAATCGTCGTCATACGATCGCCAGATGTAAAAAGCATACGCGTATGCGTGCATTCATTTAAAATGTACTCGCATTGTAAGGTTGTCTGGCGCGCTGTTTGATATGTAAGAAATGTTTAATTATCATTAACTAGGTGGAGACATATATACCCTTACATATAAATAATACTCTTGCACTCTTTTCGTTACAAGTATGTGAGTGTGCGTCGCGATTCTTGTCACCGCCATGTGCGGTGTTTATGTGCAAAACTATATCGTGCACAACGTTTCTAATCTAGTTTAGCGAATTGTTTATGGAAGTGAAGTTGTTGGCTTGTTTCATACCATAAATGAACAAAAATTTGAAAGGGTAGCGTTTTAATAGTTGTATGATACAAAAAAAGAAGAAAAAAATCAGTTAAATTAATCAGTGGTTGAGTTTTTTTAAAGGAACAAATTCTGCATATTTTAGCCTTTAACGGTTTCGCCATTTACGGCCGAATTATATCAAAAATACGAACCGTTTTCATTCATGCAAAAGGGTGGTAAGGAATTTTGATTTTTACTTAATTAAATTTAAAATGAAGTATTGAGCACTTTTTTTGTTTTTTGGTTTTCTGTCCGACCCGCTATAAATGCTGAAGAATGCCTCTAGTTAGGCGAAAGGTGGGTCCTGAGCGTGGTTGCTTGCCTTTTGCTACAGCGAGTCTTTATTTCATCGGGATATAAAATTTTATTTCATCATCTGTCCGCGGGGGTACTTAACATGCGTTGAAGAAGTCTTCGAGAGGGAAATCACTTTGCTGAGGTATAGAAAAACTAGTTAACTCCGGATGATTTGCTGCAACCAAAACTGATGACTTGTTTTTTCCTTTTTCTTTCTCCTCTCTGAAAGAATTGATTCGAGAAAATGTGTATATATACTTAAAAGCATTTTTTATATGAATAGGTAAGAAAATTATACTCGGTCGTGACCGAATCTTTCATGCCTATCACCTTTATCCTAAAAAAGACAAAAAAAGTAAAAGAACTAAATTTGCTTGCTCTATAACACGGAGTGGTCGCGGTTGATTTTTTTATTTTCAAAATAAACGTGTTTGTGTCATAGGCGTGTGGGCGTTGTAGGCGTGTTCTTGGCAAAATTTAGGTCGCTCCCAAATTCTTTTGCAAGTTTGTAGGCGATACATTAATTTTCGCTGACGGGCAGACAGACAGGTGGACAGACAAACAGAAAGAGATGTGTAGATGAATTCCAAATATGAAACTGGATAGCAATTTATATACTTTGTGGGTTTTTGCAGGTTTTTTCAGTGCTTTATAAATGTATTGAAAAAAAATTAAATTTTGTTGGATAATAATATAGGGTAGGCGTGGTGAATTTTTTCCGTTTTTGTGCAGGTACTACGGCATTGCCCATAAATGTACATTAAAATTTTTGTAGTTTTGTCTGATTTAGTTTATGAGTAATGGGCAAAAAACCATTTTTCCATATCTTTTGAAAACAAAGGTGTTCTCCGTTTACATGGTGCTGTGAGCGTGTTCTTCGATCGATTTGGCCCATTTTAAATACCAACTTACGTGCAAGAATTTCTAACATTTCTGCCAAGTTTGATTTGAATTTTTGTGATGAGAATGTTAACAACAGACAGACAGACACGCAGACTGACAGGCGGACCTGCTTAAATCGATTTACAGTTTGATGCTGATCAAGAATATATATACTTTATAGAGTCTCTGATCTTTCCTTTTGGTCGTTGCAAACGTTTTGACAAAGTTAATATACGCCTCATCTTTCGGTGATGGGTACAAAAGGTAAATATATTACAGTGGGCTACAGCGCGCCGTTAAATACCTTACACCACTTGGCTGAGTACAGGTATTCATATAACGAATTTTCAAAATAAGCCCTTATTTCTCAAATGTTCGTAGAAGTGGTCCAATCTGAACCATTTTCAACACCAAAAAAACTAAATTTACCAGATTTCATTAAAGTGCTTCAAAAATTGCGATCTGCAAGTTGAGAACAAAAATGGACGGACGAACGGACGAGCAGGCACAGAAACAAGCTTAGATCGGTATAATAAAATATAGGTATACAAGCCCTTCTACGTGTTACATACGTTCGCACTAACATAATATACCCTGTATCAGTGTAGGGTATAAATAATGAAAAATGAATGAGTATAAGATTTGTAAAGTACTTATTTATGTTTGTAATAATTCCCTCGTCTAATGAAGTACGTCTCTCGCCTAAGAATTTCAAAAATATGGAACGTTCAAAATGCTCGAAACTACATATTGGAAATTGCAACAGAATCTCCGTAAAGCATTACTATTCCTCTTAATGCAACATGATTTTTTCTTTCTTTTCGGGAAAATACTTATTTATAATTGATCCAAAATATTTTAATAACATTCACGCTTGGAGTTTGAAAGGAAAGAAAATGTCTATTATTTTCCAAAAAAACAAGTGCCATAGTTTTTGACTCCGTAATTCACTCTGCTATAAGAGCTCAAAGTTAACAAAAGTGAAAAATTTATGTGGAATAAGACTATTTGCTCAACTCCCTCTTATTACTAGAAATAGGCCTTCATGTGGCAGTAAGGATGAAGTTTTAGTTTTTTTGATCGAAAATAATAATTTAGCAAATAAATGTACTGCGATGAACTTGGGCTACATAGATATATTTTGCCGATTCACTTCCTAATGGGACTGACTGTTCATGAAAGTAAGCCTTGATTTAGCAATAAAGTTCAGTTTTTGATCTATTATGATGAAGACAAGTCAAGTATTGCGTTAGACAAGCGGTGGAGAATATTTATTAATTAGCTTTTAATTCGCTTCTTATATCCTTCACTACTTGTGATAGAAGCGTATATTAAATTTGCCCCGATGTATGCTATATCCAGGTGGATTCGAGATACACCCATTTTTTATTATACTGATCGATTCAGAATTACTTTTTAAATGTTGAGCTTGTCGGTACATCCGTTCCCTTGTTTTCCTTAACTCACAGGCTACAATATTTAAGATATTTTGATAAAAGCTGGTGCAGATTCAGTTTTCATAGGAAGGGTTATATGAAAGGGGGTTTCAAAAAATTGCCCCAATCGAAGCAAATTTTTCATGCCAACTTAAGTGCTTAAGTTACTTAGCGAATTTTGTCGAAATAAAGCGTTATATGTGAAGTGGTCGAAAAGGGAGACCAACCCGTACCATTTTCAATAGTGCTCGTCCTTGAGCCAAAGCACACCAGTGTTTGCAGTTGCATCAAACCATCTCAAAAATTATGATTAGGTTAAGCCCAAAGTACATAAACAAACATCGGACGGACAGAGGACAGACAGGCAGACAAACGCACATCGATTAAGAAAATGATTCCGAATCGATCGGTATAATAAAGTGTGAGGTTATTTTAAGCCGGTTTGGGGATTACATACGTCCTGTACTACATGTGGTGTAGGCTGCAATAATTTAAATCTACATCGGAATAAACATTGGCAAGATCTGCAGCCAACATAGATACTATTTTCAGTAAAAGATGAAACAGATCTCTTTAGCGTTTGTTAACGGAGCCTCGTCAACCAGCAAGCTTTTTCATTGCTGTCTTTTGCTAAATTAAATTTATTATAATTTGTATGTTGTGTAAATTAATTAAAGATTTTTATAACTTTTTCAAATAAGTGTGAACATGTATACAAATAAAAAGTGTAAACTTTTTTCTACGGAGTTTTTCGGAATGACCCAGTAGTTCAGAATTTTTTTACTTGATCGCCTTATCGTTCTTAATCGAAAGACCACATCACCTTTCTATGCTTGAGCTTCAATCTCATTTTTATAAAAACTATATACCTGTTTATAATCTGTTTATAGAATATCTTCTGAGCCAGCTATTCTGGCTGCATTTCCTCTAGTTTGAGTCTCAGCTAGCGTGAGCTGAGAGTGGATATAATAAAGTTAGGATGAAATTCATTGAAAAAAGTTCACTTTTTATTATTTTCAATTATTGTAAATTTTTACATCGGGCATTAATGAACTTCTTTCCTTGCTCATGTTTAAGGACAATACAAAGAGAGTGTATATAATATCTACTAATACATATATAGTTAACTTGAAAGTATGCTTCTAGAGTTAGTGCTAAAGTACATGAGATAAAAAAAGGAAATGATTGTTTTTTTTTTCTTTTTTTCTTTTTGATTCTTTCTGCAACATGCAGTCTGTACTTGTGTTTTTGTGTGTGCGTGATACTTGCTGTTCTTTTAATTGCTTTATAAAAAGAAAACAAAGAGAAAATTTGTTAAACTTAATAACTACGGACTAAACGACTAAATTCGTAGGCATTTTACGCAGGCAACGCGAAACGGAACGTTGGATTCATTTTAAATAAGCGGCGGGGATCCTTACTTATGCTTACCGAAGCCTCCGTAACCGTAGCCGCCACCATAGCCTAAACCACCATAACCTAAACCACCATAACCTAAACCACCGTAACCCAGAGATATAGCGGGAGCAGCAGCGTATGTCACAGCAGGAGCAGCAGCATAAGAAACGGCAGGAGCAGCGTAGGAAACGGCCGGAGCATATGAAACGGCAGGAGCAGCTGCAACGCTTATTGCAGGAGCAGGAGCTGCCACAGCTACTGGAGCTGCAGCTACGCTAACAGCAGGAGCTGCTGCAATTGCGGGAGCAGCGGCAACGTAACGAACGGAAGCTGGACTAGAAATGACCTAAGAACGGATACAAGAAGGAATGTTCCAAATATAAAATGGAAAAAGTAACATGTTAAAGAGAGTAAGAGATTTAGGCAAATTACCGATTGGAAGGTAGTGTAACTTGTGGAAACAGGAGCAGCGGCAACAGCCTTAACAGCAACGGGGGCAGCAGCTACCGCCGGGGCAGCGACCGCTTTTATAACAGGAGCTGCGGCGGCATAACTAACGGCGGGGGCAGCATACGATACAGCCGGAGCTGCCGCATATGTCACAGCTGGAGCTGCAGCTACTTTAATTGCTGGAGCAGCATAACTGACAGCGGGTGCAGCATAACTGACAGCGGGTGCAGCATAACTAACAGAAGGAGCAGCATAACTTACAGCCGGGGCAGCGAGGGCAATGCCTCCTCCACCGTAGCCACCGCCGAAGCCGCCATAACCACCGCCGAACAAATGGCCAGGAGCTGCAGTAGTTGCAGCAATAAAGCTGAGCAGGATCTGCGTTTTAAAATCCAATCGAATAAAATTTTCATTTATTTTTACTTCGTTTTTCGAATGCCCACAAGTTGGGGCAATGAGTAATATTCCCAAATATCCAAAAATACATAGATGTGTATATATAAACATGTATATTTGTGGAAACTTTGGAGTTCTGTCTTAACTTTTGGAGCTTTTGTATCTTCAAAAACTAACTGATCGACGGACAGACACAAATAAATGCATATATAAAATGTACATATTGTATATGTAAGGACAGAACTTTACAAATTGCCAACAAAAATTCTCGGTACGATTTCCTAAAGTTTCAATATTGAAATTGTGCAGGAACTTCTGATATGTACAGAAAGTTTCAGCCAGACTTTGTTAGTCAGATGTGAAGAGTGGCAGTGGTTCAATTTGAACACAATGCACTAACTCGAACAGATATTGATCGAAAATGTACCACTGATAATATAGAGCGTGTTATGAATGATCAGTAGAAAAAATTATCCTATTCCGCCTACTGATGCAGCCACGATTAGCAATGGGTGAGGCGGTGTATTCGCTTTGAGCGGAATCACGGATGCTTGCTTCTACAAGTTTTTGCCTACTTTCACGCCAGCGGGCCTATCAGCAGTATTTTTAGGGTAAAATTGATATATCCCGTAAAAAGATTGGCGTTCTTCGCTAAGAGTTATATTTAAGTTTTTTTCCTATGTGTGCTCAAAAACTTGTTTCACTTAATAGCCGTTATGGACATTTTTTGAATGGTTTGCAACCATTTTAGAAATTAATCCGTAGTGCTAAACCCGGACAGATGGACGGGTATAGGTGAATTGATTTAGCATCTCATGCTACTTTGAACAGTTTCTACGACATAAGTCCGAAGTGTTACAAGCGGACTGACAAAAAGCCAGTTCATCCCGTTCCCTTGGTGGTGAGTATAAAATATATTGGGCTCTTTTGGGGTATGCTCAATGGGATAGACGTCCAAGACTCGTTTCAAAACAAATACAGATCTATTTTTATTTATTTTAATATTTTGAAAAATTTCTCTAAAAAAATTATTTATTTATTTATTTATTTATTTATTTTTTTTTTATACCACTCAGTAAATCTCACCAGAAACTTCATTACGTCGTTGTTGTTTTGTAAAAAAAAAATTATTTTTTAAATTATAATTTAATTTAAGGATAATAAATTTGATTTTTTTGTTTTTTTAAATTTATTTTCACGCTTTTAGTTTGCTTGCCACTCCTCACACAACTTAACGCTATATCAGGTTAAAAGTAACTGCGTCTCATTGCACGTTATTACGAGACTTTTATACAAATGTAAACATTAACAACAAAAATTGTCACTTATTCAGTACTAACACTAGCAGCTTGCTTTAGTTGTACCACACAGTACGCATAATCATAAAAATTTGTAACGAATTAAATCAAATCAAATACGTTTTTGAAAGAAACGCACAATCACCCCAAAAATATAGAAAAATTATCACACGATCATACACGGCAGAAAATATGTACAAGTACACGGCAAAGGCATGAGTATGCATTTCATGCTTATACAGGTAATACATACGATTCTTGTAATTTGCTTTTACATGTCCATTTGGGAAATCAGTCAGTAAGTAAATCTAGTTTAGTTAATGTTTACGTTTATAGAATAGTTTTGTACGTACGTTTGCGTACGTATGGTGAAGTATCGCATGAAGTACATCTAACATAGTTTGTTAGTTGTGATTGGCGTTGGGTGTGCAACGAGCACAGATAGCAATTAAAGGGGTTTGTACTTTAAATTGCCTTTTGAGAAATATCGTAAAATATTTATGCTTTTTTGGTTATCAGCTTAATTATTATTACATAAGAATTTCAACTTATTTTGGAAAATGCGAAAAAATCCAAAATGTTTCCACACAAACCATAATTATTAATAATTCATTCATTTCACTTATTGTGAACATTGTTCGCCCAATGCCGATGTATCGTGAATGTACACGAATTTTGTGATCTCATAGAATTAGTAAATTTTTAGGCAGACCGATGTTTTGCTTATCTTTAGCCATATCCATCTCCCCCTGCATGCTTTTTGAACGTTCAACGTTCACTCAAAAACCCAGGCACACGTAGAGGAAAAAGACAAGGTACGCTCTTAATTGATGTTCACAAATCAAACCTAAAATTACTCTGATCTGGCGGGAAACATATCCGTGATATCTACAAAATTCAAACGCGAACAGTTAGCTTAAAAAATGTTGAGGCTAATGGCTCAGAGATAATAGGTGAAGTGTCAATATGTACGTGTATGAATTGAAAGAATAGTATTGTATGTGCAGGGTGGAGATGTAGAGTAACGTCAACCGTCTTTTGTGAATTTTACATGTTTATTCAACACCTTTTTCGATCAAAGTCGATTTCTATAGTTACGGGTCCTATTTACAATTCTTAGCAGATGTATACACATTACAACTTATTTACGGGAAGTTATATAAGGTGTACCGGAATGTTATGCCCGTTTCTTTGACAACAATTTTCGACACGTAAGTACGGGCTTATTTGACGCATGTTCGGCTCTCTATTTCTATCGTTTGATGTATATATACGGACGTAGCAAATTAACTAAAACAAACTTAATTCACCTTAGCCTTATGTGTGAAGCGATAGTGTACCCACGGCTGATGATAAAGTTCCTTTACCCCAATGTATTTTATACGAATTGCAACAAGGAAGAAATGCTACAGACACATGTAGAAATTTCTTGAAAGGGGTTGGTAACGGTACTGTTTCTGATAGGACATGCATAAGGTGGTCCGAAACATTTGGAACCGACGACTTTTCTGATAAGCCAAGTTCTGGGCAAGCGTCTTTGATCGACGACGATATTGTTAACCAAGATACTTTACTAACAACATCGGAGATCGCAGAAAGTCTTAATTCAGTTCAGCAAAACATTTCGTACAACATTCGGAAGATAGGATTACTGATTTGTATTTTGTGTTATTCCAAAACCGGACGGAACTTTCCGGTACACCTTATATTTGCACCGTCTTCCTTACCGTTCTGGTCCTGTCCCTTCAAATATTGTCTTCCTCGAATATTCTATTTATATACCTTTTTTTACAGGCAAGTTGTTTATAGTTAACTTCATCACGATATTTTTGGGTTAATCGCTTTTTTCGCTAGATGTTCTGTTAATTGTTTTTAATTTCTTCGCAAGCCGCCAGCTATATGACGCAAGTGAAGCAGTCACAAATGGGTACCTCGTTTTTCCTCTTCTTAGAAAGTTGGTTAGTTGGTTAGTTGGTTAGTTTTCATAAAAACTCAAGTCCTCAAATGTGGAATTTTCGTAACAGGGTGTATATTTTACATATATATTTACAGTGGATACAAAGACATTTTCATCACTAACAAATACTAAGAAGCGTAATGATTTATTACATTTTTTTCATTTATTAAAAAGAAAGAGAAGACGCGGCACTTGTTGGAGGACAATACTTTTTCCCCTTAAGCTTTTCCGCTACAGGTTTCTATTTTTCGCTTAAGGAAACAAACTAACAGTTTTCCGAAAATTGAATTTTTCGAAAAATTGAATTAAAAGAACGGCGTAGACTCTCATTTTTATTCTCATTAACGAAGGCTGAGGATATTTTCATTGTGTCGAAACATTTCAGATACCTCATAAAGCATATATATTGTTGATAAGCATCAACTTATGAATAAAGTTAAGCGTGTCCATCTGTCCGTTTTCTCTCCTTTAAGTTTGGCGGAAACATTGGAAGTCCTTGCACATAGGTTGGTAGTGAAAATGGGCCAAGTTGGCCACCCTGAAAACTCTAATACGGGAAACGGGTCCAAGTAATACACCTACGTGGCTAGATTTGCTAACATTACTTTCTTTGACGAATTACTCTGAAAAAGGTTTACTCCTCGTTGGACCGGTTTTATGGGAGCGAGTTCAAAAAATTCGATCCAAACTATTCACATACATTTAATATTTCAAAGTACTAACGCTAAGTGATTTTTATGAAGAAATTCTTTTTACATAACAACCTTTATGTGTGTGGGTCGTAATAAATTTCAAATCTACGAGCGATCGTCATTGGGCTAAAGCACGTCAGTGTGATGCGATATACAGAATGAACAGAAAAATAGACTGACGGACATAGAGATAAATAGGTGTATTTTACTATATGTATCTACCTTTAGAAATTCAGATGGTAACAGAAATTTAGGATGAAAATAATATCGAATTGACCGCGAAACAGCGAACATGTAAAGATTAATTTTTTGTTTGAAAAGGTCGGCATTCAAGATTCAATTTAAGATAACTTTTTACCCATTTCCCCTTTTTTTCTACCTATAATCTATCCTGACCCCCACCGTTCTCACAAATGAAAGTATACTATCCCCAAGTTAGCGCTCATTTAAAAAAAAAAGTTATATTTTCAAGTTGAGGAAAATAAAACAATAAAATTTAGGCTAATGATTCTAGGTTCTGCGCACATTGTGTAATGTATTCGACATATACCTAACTGCGCTATTCTCGTCGATCAAAAAATATCATTAAAGTCATGAGATTTTATTATATTCTCAATCGCTTTAACGTTTTTATTATGATTTCTATTTCCTTTCGAAAGATATCTGAGGATTCGAAAAGACCATTGTGTACAACACATCTTTCGATGATCTTAAGAAAATGTTTTTCGATCTATATCACAAAGGGATATATGCGAAGGGAACCTAATGTATTTGTGCAAGCTTTAATGTCAGTGGAAAAAAATGCAGTTCAAATTGTATATGTAATTCCCCTGGATTTTCATGATACTCCCCAATTTTGTACTATATTTTATAAAACCATACTTGCCGAGAACTTTAAAATACATAATAATAATCCTATATATATATTAAGTTTGTCTCATAGTCTGCTAGATTCATACTTTCGAGAAGAGTGTCTTTAGTAGTTTGCGTTCGTTTTCAAAAGATATAATCAATCTTCTACAGAAGTAATCTTCAAAAAGGAACACGACTCTCAATAAAAATAATATTTTCAAATACGATATTTTTTTTCCAAAAGAGTTGATTAAGTTGGATAATATTTGGTGAGATGCCCGCTGACATATCCGGGGTGTCCAATTCTCGGTGCCTTAAAACATATTTTAATTAGGATTGGTATGTAGCCGCAGTTGTAGTGAATGCTCGGCCGACTTACATTCGATCACTGTCTCTCCATACGCTGGGCTAGGGAACATCCCGCGAATAGCGGGTCATATTAAAGGAAAAAAAAAGGCAGGAAAATGTGTATGTTTGCTGCTCCTTTTTTCTTCTAGTTTTATCGCTACGTATCAAGTATATGTGGGAGAAAGAGAGCTAAGGAAAGCACCGCAACTACTTTCCTGTTAATCGATTATATAAAAATTATTTACATTATTTTCATCTATGTACGCAACATTTGAAGAAAACGAAAAACCTGGTCAACCAATTTAGCCAAGCTAGTGCGTAGCAGCAGTGAAACGGTGCTGGGATAAAAATTTTTTAGTTTGGAATTTAACAAAGCAAAATCAGTTAAACAGGAAATTTTATACAATTGGACAAAACAGCAAAAGAAAGCAGAAACGAATAAAGAGAGAGAGAGAGAGAGAAAATCTTTTGGTAATGAAATGAAACAAAACGTGCCTGGATGACAAGTTAGGTTTACTTTAATTTTCAAACCACTTTCTTTAGCTTACATATCCAAAATTTATCGGGTTTTTATTATGGCGGTAATGTATCGCGCACATATGAATAACACAAGTAAGAAAATTTGTTGTTTATGTCCATCACAAGGCGATCGATACATATTGGCTTTATTGTGTCAGGCGTACGTGTGAAATATTTGTAGATAACAGAAAAGGATAGATGACTAAATAAAATTCAGCCGCATTCGCCTACGCATATAGATGCTAAAGCTGAGTTAAAAGGTAGGCGTAGTGTTATTTGTTACCTACCAGAGTTAGAGTTTTAAATAGGCGTGATCTGCCCATAAACATATCTATTTTAGTCAAAAAATTCTAATTTCAATTCCTAAGGGATCCCCGTACATACATTCACGAAAGCCGCGTAAAGTTGTAATCACTAAGACAAAGACTATTGTCAGGCAAGGCCGATCATTAAATGCCTTAAATTCCTGGGATTGATACAATTATTCATTCATTTTTGTGCTGACATATCAAAAATTATACACTATCCTTATATAAAGGGATACTGTTCATGAAAGTCCTCCTTTTGGAGAGGGCCAAAACCTTTCTCTTTTTTTATTCTACACCACTTGCCGTATAGGGTATATTAACTTAGTGCGGTCGTATGTAACGGGCGGAAGCGATTAAGATAGACCCATCTTTTATTATAGTGATCGATTCAGAATCATAATCTGATTTGATCTAAATCTGTCTGGCCATGTATATTTGCATCCATCAGGATTGCTTTGATTTGTTAACGCTTATGAGCTAACTGGATTATGTTCCAATTAGTCCAGTAATGTGCTTTAAATAAATTCAAAAAAAAAAAACGAAGGCGATTTATTGCAAGCGGTACATAGATAAAACATTCACTTTCAAAGTAATTATGAAACTTAGGTTCATTGGAAAAAAAAATCTAACGCCTCTAAAGAAAATTTCAAAGTTTTTCATTACTTGTGACTTATTATTGAAATTCACGACGTCTCTACTCGTGGTATAAGGGATAAATTATTGACAAAACTATTTGCAAATTTTTTTTTTTTTGATTTTTCCACAGATTGTTACCTACTGAGAGCGTATCTGTGCATGAATAACCTCCATTTTAGAATATATCTTTTTTTTGTTGAGTACAATTTCATTATTCCACGTTAATATTATTCACTCCGACATTTGTACCAATAACAAAAATATATGGACAGACGGACAGAAGGAGGTGTTTCTTCTTCGGACAAGGTTACTTCACTCCTTACGTAAGTAACACATGTAATAAGGCGGAAAATAAGCGGTCTCTTCAGAGACCTGGAGGTTATGTTTTCATATTTATTTTAGTTCCTAAAATTTCAACTTAATTTCACCAGGGAATCAAATCCCAAAGCATTACTCCTGTTCGACCTCGTAGAAGCTAACAGTTTATAAAGCTTAGCCAATGTAGAAGCAACTACGAATTACTTACCCACATAGGGTTCTTAGAAAGAATTTAAATAAGATTCACAAGCTAATCGATGTATGTGACTCCATACTTACTATAACATTAACATTGCCAATGTCATACGTGGATGGTAATAATGAATGGAAATGAGTTTAGCGTGACTACTAGTAAACGTTGATTTAGCGAAGTTTCAAAACTCGGTGCAAAAAGCCAGGATTGTGCTCAAGCATTTTTTAATTACCTTTCATTGAAATATGAACTTATAGATGTAGATGTAATTACTTTTGGCTAAGTCTTGTGGTGTTGCTTGTAATGTTGAATTATTGTCGTTTGCGTTATTGTTAGCAATTGCCCTAATTCAGCTGATATGGTAGTGGAATTGAAAAATGGATAACTAAATGGATAACTAAATATACACATCACATTGATTCCATTCGAATAAGTGACAAAAGGGGAAGAAGTAAACGGTCGCTTAGCGTTATAAGCGAATATATATCGACTGCTCATACTTTTCTGTAGCTGAGCACTTCGGCAAAGCATTTTGCGGATATTTCTGATAAGATGTTAGCCGGATCTCAAAGGATTCATACGATTGAAAATGCAATTATGATCGGTAGTGACTTTAAATGAAATTACAATCAAAAATAGAAATTAAATACAAAATATTGTTTTGCATAAATTAAAAATTTATTTCAAATTTTTTATTTACGATTACTTTGCCACATTATTGAAGGAATAATTGAAATAAATATGTTTACAAAAGCATATAGTTGCTGCCAAGTAACGGTTACCTAGAGTTCGCAACCAATGAAGGGCTAATTTTTTGTTATTGTTTTTGTTTACATTGTGCAATTCAGAAGCAATGGGAAATTTTTTTCTTAATATTATTTAAAAATAACAAAAAGTTTAAATGACTAAATAAGAAAAATTATGTGGATTATAACGAAAAAAATTTAATGGCGACTATCATTCGGAGAAAGGATTGGCTTTGGAGATTTCTTAATGTTTTCCATATCCGCCATACGAGTAAGCAACGGCTGGAGCAGCAGCATAAGTGACAGCCGGTGCGGCATGATATGAAACAGCAGGTGCGGCATGATATGAAACCGCAGGTGCGGCAGCAGCGTATGTAACAGCCGGGGCGGCAGCAGCATATGTGACAGCCGGGGCGGCATATTTGACGACAGCAGGTGCGGCAGCAGCGTATGTGACAGCCGGAGCAGCATATTTAACGACAGCAGGTGCGGGGGCGGCAGCAACTGCATATTTAACAGCAGTCGGATGTGAGACGACCTGAAATACGAACAATTGTAAATAAATTCTCATTCAGTTTAGATTTTCAAAGTTTGGAGGCACTAAGTCCGTTAAGTCCTGCGGCCAACAATGATGGCTGCGTAGAAAGATGCTTACAACTGTATATAGATTTCGAAAAAAAAAGTTATTTTTCTTTTTTATCGTTACGTTAAGGATTGAAAAAAGAAATTGCTCAGATCCTAATCTATTAACTATCGAACACTTAGGAACTTTGCCTTAAATCCAAGTATATGTTTAGGGCATTTTTGCGAATATACTTTTGCGTTTTAAAATTTTTTGCTTACGGATTGGAAACTCGAGTAACTAGTAGCGGCTGGAGCAGCAACAGCCTTAACAGCTACCGCTGGAGCTGCAGCTACAGTTTTTACAACAGTTGGAGCTGCGGCAGCATATGTTACAGCAGGAGCGGCAGCATAGGTAACTGCTGGAGCGGCGGCTACGGTCTTAACAACAGCCGGCGCAGCTGCAGCGTAGCTGACAGCAGGAGCCGCATAAGCGAAACCTCCATCGTGGCCATCAGCATACAAATGACCAGGAGCAGCAGCAGCTGCAGCAAATAAAGCGCAAAGGATCTAAAAAGTCAACGTAACACATATCCACTTTTACTTCCAAAACGTTTTAAGGCTCAAATAATTGTGTTATATATATATATATATATATATATATACATGTCTATAAAATTTTTTTCTTTTTAAAATTTTTCCTGGCTCACCAAAAATTTCATGTTGCCTTTTTTTTTATTTTGAAAACAGATTTTTATTAAAATTTATAAAATAATTTTTTTTATTAAACCAACTGCACGTCGCCTAAAACGCGTTATGAATAACTGTGTTCGTTAGGTGTTATGACCATATCTTATATACAGGCATCTCAATGTGCTTCACAAACTTCAACTTTAACTTTAGCCGAAAAACTTTTCAAGTATTTATTACAAAAGTACTTGAGTATACTTTTTTTAATTTTTTTGTTTTTTTTTTCTTCTCTTTATTCAACAGAATATTTTTCAATATAATTTAGAAGAAAAGCCAAAAACGCTCAATCATGTTAGAAAAAAAAAAAGAACGATATAGTTCGCATCATTCAAAATTTAGTTGCAATGAATTTAGATATCGTGGTTAAGTACTTCACTCTGCCCGCTTCTACGTAATTGAGTTCAGGTTAAATGGAAAATCTTTAAAGTTAGTTAAATGAGTCTTATCAAGTTGGTCTCTCTCTCTCTCCGTTTCTCTTTTCTTCTCAAATATTCTCTTGGTATTTTTGGGAGCTTGTGACCAGAGTTTAGATGATGCTTTTTGAATGCATTCAGGTTAGATGAACACAAGGGAAGGAAACTTACGCTGAAAACTTGAATATTTACTACATATATGTATATATATATATGTATGCTATTTTTCTGTTATATATGCTCGGTTTGTAACAGAAAATATTTGACTTTCAAATATTTATTTGCAAAATCCTATATATTTCTTCGTTTTTTGCAAATTGTTATGTGATCTGTGATCTGTGATTTGGAACTCGAATCTGTTCAACTTTTGTGTGATAAGAGAGTGCTATGGTCGGCCGTCCGGAAGTTAAACGAAGATACTGAATGCCAAAGACACATTTTTATCGCTCGATAAGAAGAATTCATAAATGAATGATCAGAAGTTTTGTGGGAAATCGAAAAGGAATCAATGAAAGCTACGCGGGCTTTTTATTTTATTTTTCTCATTTTGGCTTAATTATTCTTAAGGAATAGCATGACTGTTAGGCGATCGTGCAGTTGACATTTCTGTCCATTAACCTTTACCTTACTTTCTCGATACGAACGTAAGCTGCTTCATTTGATGCACTTCGGCGAACGATTGCAATGATCTGTGATATTTCTTAGCTGACAAACACTTCACGCTTTGGGAAGCCCTTTCAATCTCGCGCAGTTCTCCTCCGGTGGACATAAGGTCTTCTTTTTTAACCTCTATGCCGTATGACTCGCTCTCAGAGCAACGCATTATACTATGAGGACATACTAAATTTAATGGGGGGAAAGAGACTGTAAACCTTTGAGAAAAAAAATTATTTTTTTTATTGGCTTAATAGATGCTTTGAATCGTCAACAACATGTGGCAGAAAGTTCCTAAAAAAAAACCCGGCACAAGGTTTTTTTTCTCTTGGATACTCTGCGTTTTTCCTCCAAGCGCTCCGAAAAGATCGCCTGAAGTCAAATGAATTTCCGCTGTGAAGCTATTATCTAAAATTTCAAATATTGTTTTCTGACTTCTCCAACACTCTAACAGAACTCTTCAGGGATTGTTAAGGATTATTTTATAGCGTTCGTAAATAAAAATATCCAAGCGTAGCTTTAACCAGACGGTCGCTTAAAACATATGAGGCTGAGTACGAGTGCTTTTGCTGAGACATTAAAAATTTTGGGATGAAGTATTTGATTTTAGTTAAGAATTTTGCTATGGAATTACATATCCTCTTGGCGCTTTACCTTTTTGTTCGAATTGTTATCAGAATCTTTAAAATAGCATTCTAATGGAATGGACATACGATAAATTTGATAAGTTACTTTAAATGTTGCTTCCCTAACTACAGAAGAAGAATGCCTTCGATGTTGCCATTTTCTAGATTGTTATTACTTCTAACAGCAGCATTCCCCCTTGAGTGCAATGTCATTACTGTGTCATAGATGATACAATTCTGAAGTAATCAATAGTTTTTATACTCAAAACCATTGTTGCTGATTGGAGCTGCTTATAAAGCTTGTAGAGCGAAATAAGAAGACTATGTCTCCTCCCAAGGTATTAGTTGCTTCATTTTTCGACCATGTGCCCGCAAATGGTATTTTAAACGGGTTTAAAACGGGGGCTTAATATATATAAAACTCATTCGTGTTCTTACTCGATAATCAGGAAGGAAAAGCCTGGGAGAAAATAGTATCTAACGATTTTGAGATATATTCTCTTTTATATATATTCTTTTCTCATTTTTCATTCATATATATATATACATATATATATATGTATATAATATATATATATATATATTATATAATATATATATGTATATTATATGTATATATATTAAGTATATGAACTTGCTATTATGGAACTGTATATTAAAAATTAGACAACTTTGCAAATAAAAGTTCACTTTCCGTAAGAATTTTTGTACCCAAGAGCTTCAAAACTTGAGGTCAGCAGAATTAATTTTTATATCAAATTAATATTATGGACCAATTTTCATCATAAAATATTAAAATTTATTCTTTTCTGCCCGAAAAAACCCAACTTTTAGTGAAAATCCTTATATGGGGTAGAATCGAAAAATGGCCACACGTAGTCCAAATTTCGTAGAATTAATTTTTATATCAAATTATTATTATGGTTTAACTTTCATCATAACATATTAAAATTTACACATTTCTGCCCTACCAACCTACGTTTCTGAGAAGCCTCACATAGGGTAGCATCTAAAAAATAGGTCGAGATTGTCAAAATTCAGTTCATTTTCGTTATGTGAGAGAGGGTTCAACAAATTGTCTCAGCCGGTTCAAAGTTTTCACACCAATGTAGAACGCTGAGGTACTATTACTTAGCCACTTTTGTCGAGAAATTATAAAAATTCAAACTTTTTCCTTACAACTACTTTTTAAAATCGGGCGTTATGCGGGGAGTAGCCGAAAAATTGGACCGATCCAGAGGAATTTTCAATAGTGTTTTCCCTTGGGGCAAAAACTATCTCAAAAACTGCAGCTTGAACAGATATATACCAGAAGGACAGACAGAGAGGCATAACAAAAGGTGAGTCTATATTAAGCTGTTCTGCGCATTACATACGTCCGCACAAATTTGACATAAGTTGTAATATAATTGATGTAGGATGAAAAAAGAAGAAAATGGTTAATGTAACCCATATCCACCTTAAGATTTATAGAAAGTATGGATTTTTATATCCTACACTACTTGGGGTCGTAAGGTATATTAAGTTTATGCGAAAGTATGCAACACCAGGAATAACTCCTTTTATTATACAGATTCTGAATCGATCTAAGTTCGTCTGTCCGTCTGACTGTCTTGTGTTTTTTGCAATTTTTGAGAAATTCTAATGAGATTTGCTAGACTGGCGCGCATTGACCCAAAGAAAAACGCTATTGAAAATAGTTTAGATTGGACCAATATTCGCCCATTTCCCATAGAAGGTCCTATTTTTGGATAACTGTAGAGTGATGTTGAGTATTTAATGGTGTCAGAGAAAGAGAAAGAGGGTAAGTTTGCTATAAGAAATCAGCCAAATTGAGTTAAGGAATTAGTAACAAAAAATGCATAGCAATTTGTTTCGTTCTTTAACTCGTCTATCAAATGTCTTGTGTACTCCGGTCAAATAAGTTTGAAAGCTTTAAATGGAACTGTTGCACGTCATTTAAAAATAATGTAATAACCGTGTTAAATGAAATCTTTCGTAATTTAATTGATTTTTTAAAAATGAGATATAAATTCCGCTCACAGGTTTACTTATATGCCCTATACGTATACATAGACGGAATGTACGCTCTGCAATTCATTTAAGTTATCAAGGATGAACGGAAGTCAAATTGATGCCATAAACTTTAGGTCAATACGTTTTGTAATTAACAGGATTTTAAACATTAATTAATAGCACTGTCGTGAGCTGCTATTAATTCTTCTAAATATTGAAAGAAAATTGTTTGATAATTTTTTCGAATTTTGCATTGAATTGACCGTCAAATGCGAAACTGGTCTTAGCTTTTAAAGAGATGTCGCAACATTGAGGCGTTTACTTAAGTCTGTTCCCCATGCAATAACTGTGTGTTGTTGGTCTTATAGACTATATGTAGTTTGCACTTAAACATCAGTCGAATGCCTTGTTAAACTAGACTTAATACAAAATTCGCAACACCGGAATCACCATAATTGCTAACAGAAATTGAAAGAAAAAATAACTTTTTTTTTTTTTTTTTTCTGTTAACCACTTGACCGAAGCAATATATTTGTTCGTAACGTGCAACAGTTACAAAAAAAAAAAAAAAAAAAAAATCTTAAATTAAAATCAAAGTTAGACGTTGGACGAAAATAACAAAATCTATCTTTCAACTGAATGAATAGATTAAATGATTGCTTTAGAAACTTAAGGCCAAACGCGATGATAAATTACTGAAAGACCATTTATTAAAGAAAAAAACATTTCCAACTAACAAAAAAAAAAAAAACAAAACGGAAAAAAAAAATTAATCTACATTTATATTTAGGCTTTGGTAAATTGAAATAATTGCTGGCCAAGAAACGCAAGTCTTGCAGAGATTTTAAGCACATTTCGTTTTAGTCTCGGTTTTGCAGGTTTTTCCATCAGCAGAAAAATGTGAAAAATCTTTTATTACATTTACCAAATATGTGATCTCGTAAGCCGGCCACAATTAAGTTAATTTCTCTAAGATATTTATTTACAAACATTTCTTCGCGTTGGTATTTTACGCAATCAGCCCCACAGGATTTGGATAGCATTTCATTACAATTCCATTGCAACAAATACAAGTAAACCATAAATTTCTCAATTTCCATTTCAATCGACCATTAAAACCATACATGGTACACTTTTTGGTGCAGAATGCAAAGAATAAGTCAAGATTTAAATATTGGCATAGCGTGTACTACGCAAAATATGAATGCACTGGCTTTGACGGAGCTCCCATGATTAAAGGGATGGCCTAAGGAGTATTCTTCTTAAATCCTGTATTAAACCTTTGTTACCTATGCTATCCACTTGTCAGCTTTTTTTTGTGTTTCGTGGCCATGCATTGCAACATGCGACCAAACATGGACATATAGATTACTTTGACCAAAAAAAGTACCGAGTCCTTTACATGGGAAATATGCAGAGTTATCCACACGAGTAGGGGTTTTTCCTGAGTCAGCAGCAAACTAACTGACATCTTTATCAACATTAGTATTTTTAGCAGTTGATGACATAAACTTCTATTTGTTTTACCAAGAAATGAAGCACCGTACATCCGGTCATCAAGGGATTCAGGACTAAGAGAGTAGAGTTTCTTAACCCTCGTTGTAAATGCAACTGCAACAACAATCCCTTTAAAATCTTTGTGTTAGTTTGCTGTTTTCCGAGCTCTGTCCGGACGAAATACTATCTAAGCAAGCAGACTGCTTCAATCAAAATATAGAATCTTTCTACGGAAGCTGTAGCTTCATGAACTTTCTGGCAGGGGGCGCTATTTTAGTTAGATCTCGCTTTCACTTCAGGCTAAATAATGGTACCGTAACTTTTTCATTCCAACGGCAGCGTTTTCAAGAAAGTCTGCGCGAATTAAGTTATCAGTCGCAAAACCGAGCCAAACTAAAGTTGATCGCGATGGGTTTAGCCTGTTCACATATCAGCAAGAATGAAAATGAAGTTTAACACTCAGTACAAAGAAAAGTCAAAAACCTGGCAGTGTAATCTTTAAACATCTCGCACCGTTCCACCTAATACATGTTTTCATTCATTTTTCTACCCTGCACCGGTTTAGCTAGTGCGGATGTATGTATGTAATACCCAGAAGGGCTTAAGACAGACCCACCTTTTATTATATTCATCGATTCAGAATAATTTTCTAAATCGATTTAAGCCTGTCTGTCCGTCTGTCCGCTTACGCGTCTGTTCATGTATTCGTCTGTTCGCCTGTCCATGTATTTTTGTGTTTAAGCTGCAGGTCGTAATGTTTGAGATATTTTAATGAAATTTTGTGAACAGGCGTACATTGGCCGAAGGATGAACGCTTTTGCAAACGGTTCGGATTGGTCTACTTTTGCGACCACTCCTCATATAATGGCCCATTCGGAAAGTCGTTATATGGAAAAAATATCGCTATTTTCAAAATTTCTGCGCAAAAGTGGCCAAGCAATAGTATTTTGGCATTGATTCGGCACAAATTGGTGTGGAAACTTGGGATACTCGATACGAAAAATTTTGGATTGGATTTTTTAATCCCTTCCCATACAATCGCTAGGCACGCCCGCTACTTAGCCCATTAATGCTTTTAAGCGAATTAGAAACTATTGAGCCCTTCCGTTGTCTAGGCGGTTCGCTTTAGTGTACATTTTGACGTATGTGCTATATAGGCCTTATTAAGCGTTGCTCTATAGGACGCGGCAATTCGTTTATTGCACAAAAAAAAAAAAAAGAAATTCATATATGTATCCTTTGCAGTGCTATCCTCATTGCTGGTCGTTGCTATCGCACGAAAGTAGGTTTACAGGTGTAACATTTCTGGAGAAGCGCAAATTTATTGTGAGGGTGTTCGCTTTAGTAATGTTTAGTAAATGGCGCTATTGAGTCGCGTAGGTTTTATTGAATAAAATGACGTCCTTTCAAGAGTCTATCTCTTTATGCAGCTTATCTAATGTACTTATAGTAAATGATAATGTTTTCATTCGATTCGCTACATACTATCAACTCGATTCTTTATAATATTTGCCTTTCGGTCGATATCGGGCATAACCAAAAATTTGAAATCTTTATTGCCGTGTAAAAGTTCGTTAACCGTTTGAGTACCAAGCAGCGCGTTCCGCTGTTTAGATTTTATTTCAAAACTGTGTGGGTTTTCTTGACATAAAACCCAGACAGAGCGATCACGGTGTCTGGGATTCTTCGACAGTGTTTTTTCAAAATGGTCTGGGACTCAAACGGTTAATATAATAGATTTTGTTTGAATTCACTTGTGTATTTCTCCTTTCTTTGCCTTTCTCTTCCGCTCAATCTTTTTCTGTCCTTATTTACACAAAAATGTTTTGTTGTTAAAATTTTTCTTTTTTTTTTCCTTGGCTTCGACATGGGAACACGCACTTAGAAGAGAAATTGAAAAATTTTCTGAGAAAATGATTAATCGAGGATTATGTTTGACGCGCATACACAGAAGTCATTGAATTTTGAAAGTGTACTTACAGGAATCCGACAGACAATCAAGAAAAATTGGTTTTAAAAACAATTTCTATACAAATATTTTTTTAGAAAAAGCAATCGCGTGCAAATCGATCGTAGACTTGATGGTTGTAATTACATCTTACAATAGATATGTTAAGTGTAATGTGAACGCTTTAGGCACGCATGCAGCTATAGTTATGCCTGGATCAAGCATTTGAGTACCTTTCTTGACAAATCGATTAACTTCACTTTCTGAATTTTCTTTTTAACTTTTCTGTTAAAGCGCGTGATTGATTCGGTAACAAATTTCCCTAATAATAATTGCTAAACGATACTAAATTCTTCTATCCATAAATACTTTATTTTAGAAGCCCATACCTTCTAACGGAAATCGTAGTAATAATGTAGTTGTAACGCACCTTTTTGCCAAAGTAATTAAAAATGAAAAACACACAAAAATCGTTTTCTATTCGCAGTTAACGCGCCGTATAAAAATATGTAAACACAAATCATTTTATCCCTTTTTTTCCCTTTCGTGATTTCATGCAGTTAAACGTTTTGGCAAGTGGGGCACCCATGTACCCTCGATCATAAATTATTACCGTCTCCATCCTTAGATTTTCCGTAGGTAGATTCCACCAATCGCCACTGCTTTTTAGATTCATTACAAGCCAATAGCGTTAATCTCCTTACTACGCAGGCTTCCTTAGCAGTGCCACTGAAAAAAGGAGAAAAAAAAAAACGTTTGCTAGACCTTTCTACAGGCATACCCCATTGTCGGGAAGGCCCTGCCTCCTACAATTGATTTATTTGTTTTGAATCATTTTTTGATGGTATTTCAAATTTTTTTCGTCTCCTATTGCTCTTCACACTTGCACACATTAGTTATCCAAAGCACTTGTAGTCTGTTGCGATTTAATCAACCAGCCGAAGTTTCTTCTGTTAAACGTTCACTCATTCTCTTTGCTTTTAATTAATATTTTCTTCACATATTATTCACTTTTTCCACACGTATTTATCTTTATAATCATAAATATATTTGGCAAAAAATATTTGTTTTTTTCTAAAAAACAATTTTCGATAAAATAAAAAAAGGAAAGGTAACGTTATAAATGAATAAAAGCAATATGAACACAATATCTGCATGAAAATAAAATTTTCGCACTTCGACTTCATTGCAAACGATGTGTGTGTATGTTTGCATTGTTCGCTGAATAAATATTTGGATATTTTTTCTACGAGTTACGATTGATAGAAGAGAATGTTTACAGCTGCTAATATAACGAAACACGCGCAGGAGAAACGAACATTGCAACGTAATCGGTCGGTTTCTGAAACTTGACGTATTATGGTTAGATCATCCGTTTCCAAAAATGGAGAATCAATTACATGGAAAATGCCATTTGAACAATAAATATCCCGATGAACGATCTTGATTTCCAGTGAATTATAACGTATAAGGTAGTCTGTAGAATATAAAATTTTTTTTAAGTCTCGCCATTATATGATATAATAAAAGGTCATTTGTCTTGAAGCTGTTGAACTAAACTCATATAATTTTTAATGGAAATCATGGTCACTATACCGTTCTTCTCGCTACATATTTGGAGTGGAACTTTCATTCATTTCTTGTTATTTGCCTAAAAAGTTACATGATAAACAGAGGGAAGTCGCGATCGTCATTTGTTTTTACTGTTCGCGCATGAAATCCTAATCAAGTCCCCCTCCACTGTGCAGTCAAGCAAAATTGTTGTTTGATGAGTGGTTAGTCTTTCTTAATCTTTCCGTAATTTGTAAGCTAGTTCTGAAAATTAAGGCGGTACAATGTATTGTAAGGGCGACAAAGAAAAAAGAAACGAAAACAAGTAAGAAGATTATAGTCAGTCAAGGCCGACCTTCAAATACCCTACATCACATTGCCTAACATAATTCTTCTTTTTGTATGAAATTACTTTTACGGGTCAATTTTCATCACCAAATACTAAAACTTAGACTTTTCTAGTCTGGATCAATTTTCGTGAAAATCCGAAAAAATTGGCCGATCCGAACCATTTTGAATAGAGTTGAGTTCGCTCTTGGGTGAAAACACTTCACTGATTGCGACCTGTAGCTTGAACACAAAATTTAAGTGGATAGACATCACACGGACAGACGGACAAACGGATAGACAGGCTTAGATGAATTCCGATTATGATTTTAAATCGATCGGTATAATAAAAGGTGGGTCTCTCTTAAGCCCTTCTGCGTGCTATATACGACCGCACTACTTAATATACCCTATACGACAAGTGGTGTAGGGTATAAACATGCACAAGATCATCCATCTAGTAAAGCTATTCCTTTTCTTTTCAAATCACAATAAGCATAAAATAATTAATTTTCAGTAATTATGAATGCTTAAGTCCAAGTATGCTCCTCACTTCTAATCACAATCGACTAAGGAATAATAAAGTGAAGTTAATGAACTAGAAGGGTCAGGAAAAGTCAACAACAACAGTCCGCGTAAAATGTGAATGTGAATGGTTTCATTTTCATTTTGCACTTACCTTCCTCTGTTTATCCCAAATTATTTAAATCGTTGTTTATGCCAAAATTACGATAGAAATATAAAAAAAAAACAAATAAATTAGGGGCAGTGCAAATAAGGATTATTTGGATTATTTGTACAATTGCGGCTTACCCCTAATTCTGGAAACTTTAATTCGTAAAAATCCCTCAGTAGTGGCAAGACAATCGCTCTAGCCACTGTTCTCGTCATTGTTGCTAGATCCTCTGCCGTATACTCATCATTAATGACAAGATGACGTTCCAAAAGATAACGGGACTGAAAAGCACGTAATGTAGAAATATTTACGTAATAGTTGGTTACACTGCTTCCTTACTTCAACTTTAAATTCAGCCATAAATAAATGTTTTTTCGCCGGAGGGTATTGATGCTCGATGGACTCCCAGGCTTCCCTGCTCGGTACAAAGTAAGTGTACTTCTGGTTAGTCTTTTTTATTTCCTCATTGAAACCCGAAAAATCGGCTATACGCAAGGTATCCCTAAAAAGAACACAAATTTTCTTTTGTTTTTTTTTTTTTTTTTTTTTTCAGTAGAACATAGTGGGTCGTCATTGATTTGGAATCGAATGACAATTAATAAGATCGATGGATTCAAGTGGAAAGAACAAAAAGAAAATCAAGCCAAGTAATTATAGTCAGATAAGCTATGCCAGGTATAAGGTATAAGGTATATCTCAGCTTGGCTTACATAGACTCTTCTCCTCACACCTTATGATATTTTACATAAAACACATGACTCAATAGTTTGTAGGATGACATACAGATGGACGATGAGCCAATACGAACGAAGCATGACATGAGAAGGAATGAATCTGGACATCCTATGATATGACTGAGAGATAGATAGCAAATGAAAAAATCACACGTTTATTGCGTAGAAATGTTACCAGCGAGAGCAGAAGGAAAAGGTATACTCCGATGACGAATGGCACCAATAGCGACTGATTAATTCGAATCCAATGCATTACCCAAGAGATGGCCGGTATGCGACGCAAGAGTAGTTATACACGTAACGCACAACCACTGCGTGGCATCATACTTCCACCGTCCAAGAAACTGGGATCTGCTACTAGACGCGCCGCATCCATCAGATCTAATTCTACCTCAACGAAGTCTGAACGTTCATTGAACGAATGCTTTTGGGTGCAAAGAAGCACCACATTGTCATCAATCATTGGAAGATATGGCAAAAAGGTGTGGAACTATTTGATGCATTTTTCGTGAAATTTTTAATAAACCGTTGATTAAAAAGATCGAAAACTTCATTGCGTACTTAATATTAAACCAAACGAGTGAAGCAAAACTTAATCCGGTTAATGAATCGCTCACAGCGGAAATAAAACCAAAAATCAAAAGACAAAGAAATAGATAAGTTCACCGGAATCGAACCAAAGTATTTGAAGTATATTTACAGGAGAATATTTTATTAAGAATACCTGTAGCTCTGAAACGCATCCGATGCCATTCTATCGTAAATTGTGCCTCCGAAAAATCCAAGCATATCATATACCAGATGAACAATGCCATTTTCCTTATCCATATCAAATAATTCCACGCTAGTATTATGACCACGGCATTCTACAACAGCGAGTTCTTTGCCCTTCTCATGCGGATCCGGTATGAAATAAAATTTAAGAGGAATTTCCCTCACTCCAGCAGTAATTAACTACGAAATTAAACGTTAATTATATTCAAAAACAAAAAAAGCTTACAATAAATGCGAACCAGTTCTCCTTTTTCCTTAATATCTTCATAACTATATCGACCTTTTACAATATGCCTAAGGAAAGCGTCTTTTTTCATATTCATTTCGTTTCTGCCTCGATTAAATGAAAATGCATTAACAGAAAAAAAAAAAAAAATGTTATTATTAATTACCGACCCTTCTTCAAGAGAATTCATAAATTCATTTATATGCGTATGATTTATCGGAATAAATGCGGTTAATAAAGCTTCCTTGTCCAAATCATCCCATATTTTCGATTTGATTCCCGCCGCGAAGGTGCTGAAATGCTTTGCATTGGTTATTCTTGGGTTCTATGTAAAATAATAAATACAGAGAAAATAGGAAATGAAAATATTGTCAATATTTAAATTAATAAAAAAAAAGAAGAAGCTTCGAATGCTTTTATTCAATTCTCTTGAACGAATCGAATCACGGGGATGTTTATAATTAAATTTTTCAAATGTTCGGACATCGCCTATAACAAGCACATCAGTTAAGAATTCTCGCGGCTGAGTAACAACAAATTTTCTTCTCGTAAAATCCATTCGCGAAGACAGTTTCCATCCACATTTTGACGCCTTTTTACACTCTACACCAACCTTGTGGTATTTTAAGTTTTTTCGTTTCGACACAGCCGTGTTTCGTACACAGCCGTGTTTTGACGAAAGGACGAACTCTATTAAAAATGGTTCGGATCGGACCATTTTTTCGACTACTCCTCATATAATGTTTTCTTAAAATAATGTAATTTTTCGAACTTAATGGCAAAAGTCGCTTTTTTTGGATCACAAGGGACAAGTTTTTTAGGCTCTTGCCATAAAACCGCTTCTATACAAACTGAATCGTTACATAGTGAAAAGCCACAATTTGTAATAATTCTTAATGAAAATTCAGTCATAACAATAATTGCACATAAGAATTAGGTTTCCATCAGGTGGTCATATAAATGTCTAATTTTTTAAATGTTACGATGAATAATAGTCCTTAGAAAATTCACTATTGGGAATATGGATCATACAGATCTGTTGCTTAGACCGACACATGTAGGCGTGCTCTTATGAATCAAACCTTTCTATGACGAGAAGGCCTAATTTGTGGCTTGTCATGATGAGAGCAAATGTAAGATCATAAAATTGTTGACAAATTAAGTTTGCTAACCTTAGATCATGTAGACGTTTGTGTGTCCTTTAATATGAGGACATGAAAATTATGCATTTTTATAAGAAGTCTTCGTTTGTTATTAAGAAAATGAATGAATGACCGTATTAGGCGTAGTGCGATGAACAGACATTACATGCACGAACAGGCCACTTAAGTCGATTCAGGAATAGCTACTGATATCTTTCAGGATAGGCCGTTGTATGGGAAGTGGCCGAGAAAGTGATCTAATCCGTAGCAGTTTCAATAGCATACGTCAGACAGCATTCGATTGACAGACACGCTTAGATTTATTCAGAAAGTGATTCTGAATCGATCGGTATAACCCAAGGTGGGGCTCAAGTGCTTCTATGTGTTATATACACCTCCACGTAACTTAATTTACGCGGTAGTGACTAATTAAAGGACCTAAAGTCGTGTGTAGAGATTCAAGAAAGTACTGAAAGCTATACATAATCGAGGAAGTCTAATTATCACGCTAAAATCGGTTCCGTAAAGGCATTGGAAAAAACATTTTCTTCTCTTTTCAGTTTCATCGGTCTTCGTTTGACTTATACGATATCGTAGAACGAAAACTTCAACTTACTCTTATAGCACTTACAACCTTTTCATCGATATGGCAAAGAACATTTTTAATGAGGTGCACCACACCGTTCTTTACAGGTATATTTGGCTTAGCAAATTCAACGACTACGCTGCGCTCGTACTGATTCTCTTCCACGACGATAGATCTCACGTAAGCTATAAACAAGTAAACTTTGTATAAAGTAATTAAAAAATGTATCTTAAGAGCTCTTTAAAGCTTACGATGCTTGCTTGTTTTTTCGTACGCAAAGCTAACGAAGCACTTGAGCTTTTCATCGCGGAGAATGCTTTTTTCTGCAGTAGCTTCTGCTTTTTTAGTTTCTGGTCCTTCTGTAGTTTCTTCTATAATATCAGCTCCGTAGCCTTCTTCTTCTGCACGCCGTTTACACTCCAATTCATAATCTTCATCCGTGGCATATGGAAACAGAATGCACTTTTCATATACATGCAACCGGCCTACGTTAGCGGTCATATTCGTTATGCCGGCAGTCTATAGAAAAAAAGAAGAAAGAATCCATGCGGTAGCAGTAGATATAAAGCGCGATTAAAAGATTAGCATATCCCTGTACGGTAGAGAAGACTTTAATAATGAGTGGCGTGTCTCCAACATATAGTAAATAGCGCAAAGGCATAATCGATCCGTCATATGTCTCTCCGTCTGTAGGTCATAGCTTATCCCTCACACTCCATTTCTTTGTGATGGGTACTGTATTTATATACGTTTAAGGGATTATCTTATGGGTATGTATGTGGTTAAAACATGCTTTCAAGATATGGCCCAACTAACAATTTAATAATAATAACATATCGGATATAAGATAAAATGACGAGTTCTTCACGTATATGGATGCAGATGCTTTTTCTCTCAGTATAGCTTATCTAGGTTAAGTGCATACAGTACACATCCCTCTTGGACTTGTCGACGTGCTTCGCAATCATTCTAATCATTCTTAAACAAAACGACAAAGATAGAGACGATAGAGCGACGAAATGACATTGAGTCTGAATTTTACACTGTGATGTCACATTAAACGCAATGCTATATACATTTCGTTTATCAGGATAAAATAATTTGTAAACGTACTTTAGACAAATTCTTATATAACTTTTACATATAATAATTTATACCAATTTACCTGCAATGCGGCAACCGTAGGGATAAAAAATGTAAAAAACCCTCTTTTCTCTAACATAGTGTTCCAAGTTTCTTCGTCTGCCTCATCATCTCCACCTGCATCGCCGTTGCTAACAAAGCAAAAAAAAAAAAAGAAGCAAGAAAGAAAAGAATAAGAACAAGAAACTTTATTCAATTTTCATCAGCGATACAAAAATGGCAGACAAAACCTGTAATTATGGGTCTTCAGACGATGATTATCAAGTTTAAATTCTGTATCGTACAACATCAATTCATAAGCATTTGGGTTTCTTTTCTTTTCTTTCACGAAAATGCCCTTCTCCCCACCCCCTTCAATCCGTAACGGTTCCAGTACCCGTGTAATATGAAACAATGCCTTAAATTAAACATAATTTAAGTGTAATAAGATAGAAATGAAATAGATTTGTAACAATGAGTTCGATAGTCTCTCTCTCCTTTTTACAGTAATTTATGGTTCGTTAAATCACTGCATGGATGGAAATTATTTGATATAGTAAATGAAGAAATTAACAAATCGTATGCAAATAGTACGACAGCGATAAAGAATCGCAGCAAAAAGAATCGTTTAAATTAAATCAATCCAATCGTATATGATATTTGGTAGCCGAACAAACTCTCGCACATACATATGTATATATATCACATATATTTTACTGCTTCTTTAAATTGCGTTTTCAAAACCCATCAACGAAGGATGAGGGGTACGTTCGTTTTGTCGAAACGTTTGCAACGCCCAGAAGGAAGCATCAGAGAACCCACAAAGTGCATATATTCTCGATCAGCATCAAATTCGAAATCGATTTGAGCATGTCCCTCTGTCCGTCTGTCCGTCTGTGCAAGGTCTGTTGTAAACATTCTCCTAACCGCATATTTGATAAAAACAATCGAAGTTCTTGCACGCAGCTAGGCGTTGAAAATGGGCCAATTCGGTCAAAGGACATGGCCACAGCGACAAGTACGCTGAGAAAACCTGTGTTTTTCAAAAGTGGCGAACAATTGGTTTTTTGCTCATTACTCGTAAACTATAGAAAATAAATGTACAAAAATTTGATGTCTTATGGTATGGATGATGCTGTAGCACTGGTGCGCAAAAATGGAAAAATAGACCACGCCTACTCAATATAATAGTGTATCAAAAATTAATTGTTTTTTCAATATGTTTATAACCCGCAGAAATGAGCTTTAAAAACCGTATAAAGTACACAAACTCTGGCCCAGCTTCAAATTTGGAGAGTTTTATTTGCCCTAAACTTGGCAAAGTTTAAAAAAACACAAAGAAGAAAAACTTGCGACTGCCTTATTCTTAATAGGAAAAAATAACGCGAGATTTTGCAACCTTGCAGTCTTCTAAGCAGTATATAGAGAACAGGCTGATTTATCAATTAAAGACAGTCGGGAAAGATTGACTATTAAATGCCCTTTACCACTTCGTCTAATGCTATTCCACCCTTCTCTTATGCTCGCCTTAAAATATCAATAATCATAGTTTCTTTTTTGCCATGCAAAACCTTAAAGCCCTTTAAAAGGGCATAAAAGTTGTCCTAACCTTACCACAGTAAGTTTATATGTCAAAACATTATTTTATTTTAAAAGACAACTCACTCTTAGTCTTCATTATGAAATGAAATGAAAGACGAAACGACTTCCAATAGCATAAGTTCCTGAAGGCAAACAGGTCACTGACTCAAATTTTATTAAAATATCTTGAAAGCTACGTTGAAAACAAAGATACGTAAGATAGACAGAGCACAGAGCACAGACTACAAGACGACCAGAGATGCTTAGATCGATTCAGAAAGTAGATTTAATTCATTTGTCATGTCATTATAGATCTAGACTATAGAACTAGTCTTTCTGTGTGTTGTACATATCCGCAAAAACTTTCAAAAAATTACGGACAAATCCTAGAAATTCTTAGTCAGATCTTTGAAAATCGACATTCGATGTCGGTGTCTGACAAAAGCACGTTATCGCACAAGATCGACTGTTATTTTCCTAACAAGTTTGGAAATTATTTCGTATATAATATTTTTATTCCTATTTAGCTTGAATGCAAAATCACAAAGCGTATGAGAGAAGAGAGGCTACCAAAAAACCGCGAAATTCCTTTTTCCGTCTCCTTGCGAATTATTGTGGGCCACAATCACACTAAACGGCGTCAAGGTTACAAGATTTAATTTTATGTACTCGGCACTCCAGTCTATTATTGCTACCAAATATATTTTTTAAAAATGTGCTGAGTTTCCGTATATACCTGATGCGGATCTTTAATGTATTTAGTCGCAGACATCTTAATTTCAGCTTGATTAACGAATACTTTTGCTAAATGGTCCTCATCATCGTCCCTAACTTTGGTAATATAAAGGAAAGGGGCAGCTTTTCGCTCTGAGACAGTATGAGCCGGGAGACTATGAAGGCGATGGGCCAAATTAGCTGAAAAGCAATTAAATACCGGTTTAATCATATCTGCCTTTCTTTAGTCATGTAAACACAACATACCTATGTGATATTGAACAATAAACGGGTCCGTTTTCGCTATTTCCTCATCAGGAGGCACAAATACTGTACATTGTTCTGTGTTTTCCAAGTATCCGAGTTTTGCTTTCATCTTTTCAATGAACTGAAAACAAAAAAAATAAATCGTATACAATAACATGTGAATAAGTGAAGCAATTCTATTTATGTTCCGATTGTTGGCAATGTTCCGCAAGCATTATCATTATTGTAGTTAATGATGGAATCTTCAGCACGTTCATTGTTATAATAACTATTTGTCATATATTGTGTAGCCTTTTAGTCGAATGAATGTAAATATTTATAGGGTATTATTAAGATATTACATAACAATGTAATGGCCAACCATGCGTTTGATTCCAAATTCTCAAAACGATTAGACTTTTTGCGCACGCCAAATGTTCGCAAAAATATTCAATTCTTTGGTCCCTTTGAATCGATAATGACAGATTTACTGTTCACTCACGGAATAACGCATTTCCTTTTTGATGAATAGGTATTTGATCACAGACACAAGCGTTGGACGAAACTTCCTAATTTTTTTTCGCTGGAAAGATCGGCACAATGAAAGCAGTTGCACCTAGATGCATGAATAATTTAACTACATGCTTGTGTCCATCCCTTCAGCGATATACTCGCATATTCCTTTCACACAATATGTGTGTGTAATATGAAATTAGGTTGTAATGAAACGACTTCACAGAAATATTTTCTAAAATGTATTGTTATGGCAAATACACGTTTATAATGATAAAATGTTATGAGGAAATCCGACAAGGACATATACACTCGTCATACACAGTTAATTCGCTAGAAGATATGGGAAGATATTTGGATTCAATTGGAATCCTTTTCCTAGATATTTGAAAAAATTTTATGAGGAAATCTGACAAGGACGCATACATTCGTCGTACACAGTTAATTCGCTAAAAGATAAGGAGGGATATGTGGATTAAATTGGAATCCTTTTCCTAGATATTTGATGAAATGTTACGAGGAAATCCGACAAGGACGTATATACTCGTCGTACAGAGTTAATTCGCTAGAAGATGTGGGAAGATATTTGGATTCAATTGGAATCCCTTTCCTAGATATTTGATAAAATATTATGAGGAAATCCGACAAGGACGCACATACTCGTCGCACACAGTTAATTCGTTAAAAGGTAAGGGGGGATATGTAGATTCAATTGGGATCCTTTTCCTAGATATTTTAACCGCTTACATATGCAACGCAAGCTTGTAAAGAAACTCAAAATAAATCACATAGGAAATCTTGAATACCAAGCAAGTGAATCAATTCTCGATTTTTAAACTTAATCCAATTTGAGATTAATCCTCCAAAGTTTTTCAAATTTTAAAAATTTCATAAATAGACAAGGACAAACAATTGAGCGCGGACAATGGATAGATAGATATCAGGAATAAACGACATAAGCATCTGTAAAATATGTCATCTGTGATGAGTCGTAATGATTGTAAGAAACCTAATGATGATAATATTATATGTCTTCCCTTACTGGTCGGCTTAAGAAGTCTCTCATCTGAAAGATTAACATCCCGATAGTTTGCAATTTCGAAAGCAACGCTAAATTCTATCGATCAGTTAATTAAACAAAAGAATAGCAGCAAGTACTTTAAGAGGAATTTGTTGACTATCTAACGGCATATCTAAGCGTATAGGACATTAAGCCGTGTTGTCGAACAGCTTACTTCCAAATGAATGAATCTCACAATTCCAAAGGAATGAATCGAAGAAGTAGGTACCAATTTTTAGAGTAATGTAGTGACAAGTAAATAACAATAAACAAATCGCTTACGTTGCGTCCATAGTGTAAGTAAAATAAAATGATTCGAGCTTCTTTTACGTGGATCAATTATATACAACACAGACACACCAACTGGACTGAACAACCTTTATGCAGTGTCACCAAAGCGAGGAATTAAATATGAAAACTGGATTACGTAAAAGCGCAACAAGTGTGGTCTGGCCACAAATCTCTATAGTCCTTACTCTTTATGTGTAAAGTGCCTGTACACAGATTTATTCACGTTTACTTAAGATCGCAGGTTATTTACTATATATATATATATATATATATATGTAAATATATATATGTAGAGTAATAGAACCTATGAATCTAACAAGAGACTCTTACCTTTTCATTTAGTTCATCGTCAAGCATCGAAAGTACCGCACCTCTCGACTCTTTCACGCACAGCATAGAACCTAATAAAACTAATGTTGGCGTCAATGAAACCATACTATCGATGCGCGGGCACATTTTTGAGTATTTCGTAACACTTTGATCTTTTCGTTTTTATTTTGAAGTGAACTTTCGCTGTAAAGTTTTGAAGAAAATTTCAATTATTTTCCGTATCTTTAAAGGATTTTTTTTTTTTTTATAAATTCTTTGTGTTATTTAAGTTTGGACAATTTTTCTCTCGTTTCGTTTTAAACTCAAATACACGACACGAAAACCAAAAGAGAAAATTGTTTAAGGAAAATCCTGATAGGTGAAGACATCTAAATAAAGAATTTTTTAAATTATTTTTATAAAATATACAAAAAATATTTTTTTATGTGAAAAAATATTTCCTAATTGGAATATTTTGATTTAATTACTTTTAATTTTTGTGATATTAATCGTAACTCGTTTGCTTATTAAAAATCCCTAAAGAGAAAATTTATGACAAAAATTCCAATGCGTTTAGAAGTTCGTAAAGAAGACAACTGAATAAATAACAATTAAAATTTCCAAAATTCCAAAACTACCAAGTGACCAAATAACGGATGTTGAAACATTTTTTGGGAATTCTTATCCTCAAAATTGTGCCAGAATTCTTAAGCCAAATTGAAGACGAGAATGTGGTAGGAAAATTACGTCTTTACAAGTACAAGTACAAGTTTAATCCTTACATAGGGCTGGGTACAAAAATAGGCGTAAATGGTCCAAATTTTGTAGAGTCCATATTTGTATGAAATTACTATAATACTATGGATCAACTTCCTCAAGGATGATTATTTTCATGAAAATCCTTATTAGGGTAGGAATTGAAAAAGAGGCCGAGATGGTCTAAATTTGGTGCATTTAATTTTTTTATGTTAAATTACCTTTATGATATAATTTTAATCATGAAGCATTGAAAAAAGTTAGTCACTTTTGTCGAGAAATTTTGAAATTACAATTTTTTCCACATAATGACTTTCCAGTATAGGGCACTATATGGGGGGTGGTCGAAAAAGTGGACCGATCCGAACCATTTTCAATAGCATTCGTCCTTGGGTCAAAACACGTCACTATACCAATTTTCATGCAAATTGCGATCTGTAGCTTGAACACAAATTTACATGAATAGACATCAGACGGACAGACAGGCTTAGACCAATTCAGATTATGATTCTAAATCGATCGGTATAATAAAAGGTGGGTGATGTAGGCTATAATAAAGCCTACGACACATGTGTATTGAAAACTTTAACAATCATTAGTTTTGACGGTAATAGTTGTCGTTAATTTGCTTCTCTCGGCCAGATAGGGAAAAATAGGGCGAAGTTTTTTAATTTATGTCTAAAACGAAAAAAAAGGTCTAAGTATTAATAAAAGAACATGTAAAAATATTTTAGAATGATAAGGCGAAGCATTACATATCCAATGCCGCACATCGCTTCGTACCATTCTTTATTTAAGTGCATAGGTCCCTATGTAGAAGCATACTTTTCATCTAAGTCCTTACTGTTCTACGGGGTCCTAATGTTCTACGCCCAATTTGTATGCCAAATAATTATCGAAGATTAATTTTCATCATAACACATTACCAATGTAGTTGGTCATTTACTAGATATCCTGAAAGGTATTGACGGAAAAGTAACATGCTGCATAAAAAATTTGTATTGGGGACAAATAACAGAGGTTTGTGGCAGTGATGTCAGGAGAAGGGCTTGCCAAAGGTGCATTTGATGTACTCTTCTTTTCAACGTTTACTCTGAGATAATATTTCAAAAAGCTATTCGAACGATCAAAGCCGGCATTAAGGTCAATGGATAATTAATAAATAACATCCGATAGGCGGATGATATAACTACCTTAGCAGGTAATGTCCGAGATCTGCAGGCGATGGTTCAAGCTGTAAATGATTAAAGTAACACGCTTGGGTTAAAGCAAAATATCGGCAAAACCAAATTCCAAAATGCCACTTCATCAATTAATGACCAAAAAGTATGTGAGTAAGTTTGTATACCTTTGCTTCATATTGCGTGTAGGCTGGGACAGCGACGTGGAAATAAACACAAGAAGAGAAATTGCTAGATCAGTGTACATGAAATATCAGAAAATTCCAGCAAGCCGTTCTATGAAATGCTCCCTATGTTCGGTGCTCTTGTTCTTGGTGCTCAGAATCATGGATATTAAAAATGAGTACGATGAACTGACTGGAAGCTTTTGAGATGTGGTCGTACCGTAAAATTCTAAAAATCTAATGGACAGACCGCATATTAAATTTTAAAGTCCTGAGAAGAATAAACTCCGAGTGTATTAAGAAATGAAACCTGCGTAAAACTATGAACTCCTGCACTTAACAGTGGAAGACCGTATCGAAGTGCGAAGGGGTTTAGGCAGAAAACGAACGCGGCGGCTGTGTAATATTAGAAATTGGACAGGACTAAGAATCATGGGCGAAACAATATAGACACCCAAGAAGACTTTTGGACTTTAGTCAATAGCATAACTTAGGCAAAACCATTGTGTAAAAATAGGATCGCCTGTATCCAATAATATATAGGTAGTAAAAGAAGAAGAAGAAAAGTCGCTAAATTATATTTAAAAAGGATTATAAAGAACTTACTTTAGACCATGAAGCTAACCTCGTCCAAAATCACCGGAACATCATCAGCTTCTTTCTCATTGTATTTGTCGGACAGACAATCACTTATCTTCACTTTTCGCTTTGATATAAGCTTTCACTTGCAAACATATGCACCAAACCACATATAAAGTAAACAGAACGGCTTGCAAACCACTTGCTCAGTTCAATTGATATCCACCGTTAGCGTTGCACAAGCACGTGCGATGCAATACATAAATGTATTAATAAAAGGAATTGAAACTATGGTAGCGATGAATATCGAACAGTTGCACTAAAGAGTTCACCTCACCATAAAGGAGGCGGTCATTTATCTTGAATCGATATTATCATGGATGGTTAAATTTAGATAAAAATTTGATATGCTATGTGTTCAGATTTGAAAGCTTAGCATGTCATGTCGCTTAAAAATCACGTACATACCTATTGCTAATAACTCGCTTATGTCCTAATCTGGGCAAAAAAATTCTATTTAATTGGCGCGTAAAGTATGAATAGTTCGCCTTAAGCCACATAAAGTTTTTTTCTCCTTCTCTTTTCTTATTTAAAACGTTGAGTTAATTAATGGAATAAATTTACTAAAAGTGACATTTAATTAGTAATTAATTACAATTCTTGGCTGCAACAGTGAATTGATATAAGAAGCCGCAAAAAAAAAAAAATAAATAAATAAAAGAAAAAGAAAGATAAAGATAAAGACCACCAATTAAGTTTAAGCGATTTGTGAAAACGAAACCATACCGCCAAACTGACAATAGCTAAACAGTGTATAAATGTAAAAGTAAATCGCAATTGAATTGCAATGGATATGGAAGAGGAAGTGGAAATGTAATGAAATATTTTCTAACATCTATGACTTTTGATTGATTGCCTTACAATAACCATCACGATTCATTCATAGGGCTACTTTATGAATGAATGAATGAGAATGCGTATGTGTATCGAATTACTGCCCTTTTATTATCCGTCTCTATGAACTTCGTATGACTATATTAACATTAAAAGACATTATGTTCATCGCATTCATCATCGCCTTCATTATTATGGTCAACGTCGTGGCCCTTATAAGTTCAAGTATTATTATCAGGAATTTTTCGACTGATTTGCTTGGGCCGAAGCTAAGCATAGTGAAAATTTGTTAGTTTCACTATTCTCAAATAAGGAAACTTGGACATATCTCTCTTGTATTTTTTTGAAAGCTTTTTTTTATAATATTTGGTGCTTGCACGTATTTTGATCATTTTTTCACTTGAAAAAGTCATTTATTGCGAAAAATAGATAAATAAAAATGAAAATATTAATCACAATATTTTCCATCATTTTTTTACATCTTTTTACCATCTTCCTGGCAACATAGCGATCGTGTTGAAAGAGCGTTATTGATTTGGCAGCGACCCCTTTTCGAGTTGCGACAGTGTATCGTTGACAACAATATGTGTTAGTAGCGCTTTTCTTAGCTGCCTGAGTGCTCGTTATCATCCATAATTAATCAGTGAATGGAGATTACAAGCACGCGTACAATTATATTACTAAAGTTTGGATTACTAAGATAATGTTATCGTAGTATTCACAGTGTTGTCATAGTAAGCAAATATCATATACAAGGGACAACGTAGAAGGAGAGAAGTGATCGCAGGATGGAGAGAGAGAGAGAGAGAGAGAGAGAGAGAGAGAGAGAGACAGCGGGAGAGAGGGAGAGAGGGAGAGAGAGAGAGAGCCAGTAAGGTGAAGGACTGACTCTTCAGTAAAGACATTTTGGAAAAGTTTTTACTAGATACCGCATCAAAATGTAAAGTTCTTTGCAGTTATATTACTGCAAATTTATTAACATTTTCTAAATTCTTGAAAGCAAAGAATATTGCAAACGGATTTGACGGGTAACGAACTCTATTCCACTCATGAGTGGATACATTGCAATAGATGTTATGATTTGTATGTACACACACAAACCTGTTTTGTGTTTTGAATAGGGACCGCATAAACGCACAAGAGAAAACCGCTCAAAAATAGGTCTGAGTATGAATAGGGTGAATAGAGACCGTATAAACGCACAAAAACAGGCTTGAGTTTAACTATAAAAAATAGTCTTCGAAACACAATAAAAAATAATTTTTTTTTACACGGTGAATAAACGCACAAAAACGTATTTGTGCTTACCCGCATTATAAGGGCGCAGTTTCGCAATGAATTTGGTCACGCCTGTGAAGTAAACAATAATATGCCTAAGATTCAGAAAAATTTATTTCATCCATTTCCCAATGAAGATCACAAGAATATCTTTGCGGATGTGCAGTCTCCACAAACCCATGAACAACTTTTTTGGAACTACAGTAAATCGTTTTTTTAAAGAAAGGAATGTAACCTTATTGGAAGGCCGAGAAGCAGCCAAAATTATATATCAAAAGTTTCGTGAAACAAGAGCTGAACGCAAACAACTGGAACGGAGACTAATGGTTAAAAAAAATATCGTGAATTTATTTACAATTCTTGGGAGATCTATTTACGAGTTATTTGCAGGAGCGTATATTTGCAACGCTGGTCTTATCCGTTCGAATATTGTCATTCAACTCTTTTGACTCGACTCTCTTACGACGGACTTTCGACTCGCGTGCTTTGCTTTTCGCATATATTCTTCCTCGTGTGTACTTGATCTTCTCCTTTCTATAGATTTTGTTGTCCTAGACATAATATTATATTTACATGTATTGCAGATGATATTGTGTTGTCTACCAACGTTCAAAACTGTTGTCTTGATCTGGCTAAGGAAAAATGGGAGTCTTTGTTCATCGATATAAATCCAACTAAATTCTTAAGTCACAAAGTGGCTGCAAGGCTGGTGCACCCTACAAATTTGTATATTACTTAGACGCAGTGGCTATTAAAAGTATAAAGCATGCCAGCATCTTTACGTGACTTTTTGACTTGAGTATGTCTTCCCTTCAGTCACTTATTCGATGGGTGGTTCCGCAATCAAGTCACTTAGGTTAGGTCTAGGGAAACTCTTTCGAATCAATCTAACAGAGGTTGGCTTCCATGGGCTTGGAATATCCTGCCTAGGGTTTATTCTCTTCGTCTCGAAGACGAAGAAATTTCGAAAGCGACCCTGAGCGGTTTCTATTATGAAAAGCTTAAAGTGAAAGTTCTTATCTACCTTGAGGTTAATTCGTAATAGAAAGCCCTTGTGGACACCGAACGTGGTACGTGAATAAGAAGGTTTTGATGAAAAAATCCTTTTACACATTAATAAAATTTTTAGTTCACCAATGCCCAGGGATCTGTTGAACGTTTTTTGGGATACCCGAGAAAGGACTTATAATTACAATCGTAACCGATGTAAGAATCCTTTATCGAACAAGAATGGAAAACTCTATCAACTTTCTGTTCCTCTTCCTTTAAAGAAAGAGAGAGAAAACAAGTTCAAAGTGTAAAAAGTGTTTGCATTAAGTGTTCAATTGATAGCATTTTTAATCGAAATCTAATTAAGTTGTTTCATTCGAACGTATATGGTTTTAATTACCACAGACAGCATTGTGCGAAAATTCACGTAGCAGCAGTTTTTCATATATGAACGAACCGAACTAAGTGCTTGAACATTCCTACCCACCCAAGGTGATCTAAATTAAATGTAATTAAAAACTATAACTAACTAAATAAATGAAAAAACAAAACAAAAAAAAACTCATTAACAGTAAAAGTTTGAGAACACCTCGCGCAAATAATAATAATAAAAAATAAATAAATAAATAAATAAATAAAAAAAATTACGACACCTGCAAAACAAGTTTTTTTTTTTACACGCATAAAATTTGTGACATCAAATCGTATAATTTATGATAATTTCAAATTTAGAGCGATTGAGTTTCTGCGTTCAGCACCAGTTGCGACTACAATTATAATAGTTTTCGCTTTGCGTTTGTCACACTTTGAAATATGGATACAAATGATCATTAAACACTTACTTAATGGCTGTATCGCGTATGGCGTTGAAAATGGCTTGTAAATTAAAATTGACTGACTGTAAGGAGTAGGGGTGGAGATACAAGTTAGGTGATTTAGGATCGCTGGGTACACGTGGGTACACTACCTTGTCGGTTTAACACCACCGTGCCCGATGACACACGGCTTGATTTTGTGTAACCGGCGCCCTCCAGAGAGTTAGACAATCCCTATAAGCTAGGAACCTGAACTGCACTGGAGAAACCAGATGTGTTTATTGTGTATGGCTCAATAAACCCACTCTGGAGAGTGTTGAAGCCTATCATTACTTCAAACTATCCGCTTTAGGAATAATAGAAATCACAACTACTACGGTACCCTCCGAAGGGCCGTTCCCAGCAGTCAGGATTCATACATTGGTTAACTGCTGCGTTCAAACTGGGCACTGGACATACTAGCTTCCACCGCGGGTTCCACATGCACGTAAATATGCAAGCTTCCCCCAGAAGGATCGTGGCAAGCACCAATCTGCAGTAAATCAATGCTGTCACCTCTACCCGCACGTACTCGTCAAATAGTGAGTAGGCTTCTGACTTTCGTGGAGCTTAAAATTAGACTCTGAAACCTTTAGCCTTACTTTATGCGACATAGTCACTCTTGGCTTCGGACTAACCACACATTCCCGGCTAGCCAGAACAAAAGACAAAGTGTTACTATGGATGGAAAAAATGTTTCGCTTTACCTTCACAAGAACTGACCAACTTGGCCAGAGCAGATAAAGAGCCGCCTGCGGCTTTAACAGGGTGACCGGATAAAATACTTTCTGGCTTATGAGCCTTCGGTCTTTCATACGAGCATATTGCAAGCGATGAGCGGACATGCAAAGAAAGTTTGCTTAACTTCAACGTTAAGACCACACAACCATGACAACATTCTATTGCCGAGTAGACAACAGTCTCGACTAGCAATGGTCGTGGGTTCAAATCTCTATTACACCAAGAATGAGCCCTAATTCATATTGCATATACACACAAACAATTTCTATTACAAATTCTTTATGGTTACTTTTTAAATCTGCAAATGTTTACACCTAAAGAAAGGTAGAGATTCTCAAAAGTTTCTTTGAATTAGCTTTTTTTCTCGTTTTTTTTAATTAGAAATTATTTTCACGACGGAAACGGAAAGGAAGCTTGCATATACATGTTTGCAGTCAAACCGACCTACAAATATTGAAGGAACTTTAAAGGAAGAGAACAGATCGGATAAATCTGTTTTTCCCCAAAACTTTTGGTGTGAAAATTGCTCTAAGAAGCCAACCAATGCGATCGTCATAAATAAATCGCGCTAAAATTATTATTAATGAGATGATAAGTGTCTAGAATTCGCCGCAAAATGTATGTAACTTTCTTAGTGAACGTTTAATGAAATGCGTTTAGCGTGGATGTAAAACATTTTTTTCAGATTTTGTCGCACGCATTCACCGTTCGGTATGAGCGCCCATGAATAACGTTAATTAAAATTTTAACCCTGAATTGCGGACGTTTTTCATTGAATTATTTGTTGTTTTTGTTCATTCTACACATACGAGCGTGCTTGTGTGATTTATTGAAAAAGTATTTCTTCTAAATAATAAATCAAATCATCATTTGCCAGAAATTGTAACAAAATTCCCTAAATGGTTCAAATATTTACAGATCATACTTAAACATCTCATGTTGCGTGTGTTATAAAACATGAAAAGTTCGCCGTTATAATTTTTGACAGCTAAAGACATTCCTGACAGACTAGGTGCAGACAAACTGCACTGCTTGAATATCCCATCGAAAAACTAATACACGATAGTGTTATGTGTATTATATATTGCGCTTAAGTTTGTCAGTTTGTTAGATTTGTTATGAGCTTTTTTTCCGATACTTTTAATATAATTCGTGCGTTTTATTTGTTATTCGACCATCTGTGTTATACTTTTTTGTTGTTTTTTTTTTTTCTTTTAATAAATAGACAGACATACTTTTTTGCCTTTACGAACGCCCAACAATTATCCGCAAAACATACGCTCATAGCTCATATAGATACAATATCATGCAACGGGCAAGTTACCACCACCACTACCACCACCACCGCCATCACCGCCATCACCGCCATCACCATCACCATCACCATCATCAATGTAAGGCCACTAATGGCTTCACTGCCCGCTTATGGTAAACTAGACCACTTGTTTGAATTGTTATTACCTTTTGTTATATAACGCAAATACATACACATACAAGCACGCACACACAAATGAATATATAAATATTTGCGCATATTCGAAAATTTCCTTTCCATTCATCAAATTGTCTGTCAGAGTCAATTCAGCAGCAAGCAATAACAACAATGATAACAATTACAAGAAAATTTACGATGTTGCAATAACTAATGAGATCACCTGTTTATTTGCTTATTTTTAATAATCAGGCATTACAGGCTACACTATACTATACTGTGCTGTGCTGTGCTGTGCTGTGCTGCATTGTACTGCCGATAATGCGTATTTTAGGAGACGTTTTTTTTTTTTTTGTTTGGTCTCATGGAAAAGCAAACGTTTAAAATTAAAATAATGCAGCAATTATGACATTTCACTTTCATTTATGACATGACTAACATATTGCTGTTGCTAATGTTCGCTGTTCAAGTTTGCTGTTTCTTATTACTACATATATATATACATATGTAACGTATGTATGTATGTATAGATATATGTTTGCTAGTATTTGATCGAAATTCTATTATGTCATGCATTTTTATTGGATTTAATTCGCAATCACGCACACACACATACTTACACACATACATACACACATACACACACAGTTGCAAAGCCCAATCAGCATTGAATGAATAACTAAAACACATTTAAAAATATTTGTGCTTCAGTTATGGAAAATTTCAGCACTTATTAAAAAAAAAAAAAAAAAACTTTAAGATATTTCTATATAGATATCTATAATCCGACATGTGTACATATGTTCTAACATCGTTATTTATATATTTAAAAAAAAAAAAGAATAGACCAAAAAGCTTTAATTTAAAATTTGATCGCAACGCTGAGAGTAGCTCTGCCTCCCAAGATTGGCTACAAGTTACAAGGGGTTAGAAATCACTAATCTCTTGTTTTCTTTTTTTCTTAGATATCCATTTCCTTCTTTAATTTGAATTTTGCTTTTTTTGTTTTCAATTCATTCAATTACATTTCTACATGAACTAAGTTCAAAGACTTTTAGACTTTTTCTTATTCGTCGTATTTCGTCTAGTATTATTGACTTATTATTCTAGCTTGACCAGAATATGCTTCCACAAGAAACTTTTCTGTCTGATGCTGTCATCACTTGCTTCTGAACATAGTTTTAGGACCAATTATTTAAACGTGATAAGTTTGGCGTGAATAAAGTATCCGTTTGATTGCTAAAAATGTAAATTATTTCAAATCATCTTGAATCTTGGGCAAATAATGGTCGGCTGTGTCCGTATTTCTATACCCGTTACATTTGTTTTAAGCCGTGATAGCAAAAAAAAAAACACTATCTTTTGCAAATTTTATTAGGATGAAAGCAAAGGTAGTCGAATAATGATGCGCGAGGAGATTATTAAATGTATACAGTAGCACTAAGCCAAACTCATTACATTACATTATAACTAAATTGAATTTTTTCTTTTATATGTCATTTCTGTCCTTCTGTCTGTTCTGTACCACATAGGGTACGCAGGACAGTTTTAACCTATTTGGCGTACTTAGTACAAGTTTTACAAGCAAGCACTTGGTTCAATTTTTTTGCCATTTGTCCTGAACGGTCTCTTCAAGTCATCCTTAGAACTTATCCAAATTATTCCACAATTACTTAAGGGAGGGGGGGGGGGGGGTGTATAGTTGGACTCCGGACTGGGGTACATCCTTGGAGGGAATTATATAACAATCAGAATCGGACATTTTAGGCTTTTTGCTTAGAGTCATTATCTTGGTAAAAACAAAAATCTTCACCAAGGCCAAGTGTTGTCCCTTGCAAAGGAACAAATTTACTTTAAAAATATTAAAGCATACGTGCCGATCCGTAATACAATATACCGGCCCAGAGGCAACAAATGAACTCTACACCATTACCGCCCGTTACCATGCATAGGACCTGCCATCTAAACCAACAAGGTTGGCAGTGATTGCCACGTTCTTCTAAAACGACAAAGCTTTTGATTGGTGTCTCCTGGCCAGACAGAGCTTGGCTTTTTGATTTCTTTTATTGATAAGTGGTGTATGCTGTGCTCATCTGTCATTGAAGTCAGCCTTGCTTAATATATATCTTATTTTTCGGGCGCAAGAACATTTTGGTCCAAAATCCCTTTTTTTGCAATTTCTACAAATTTTGGGATACTTTTTGACTTATCGTAGAGCATATCGTTCATTACACGCCAAGAAAATTTTATGGTTGGCTACTCTCGATTTATTTTCAAGGCTTTATTTAGGTTTGTATCGCTTAAAAGCGGGTGCCGATTTACTAAATTGGATATCTCTCAAAGCCATTTTTTATTTTCCTGGCATTGAATTATTAATTTTCTTACTTCAACACTGGTTTGTGATCTTTGTCTTCCCATTTTGGACTTTTATTGAAATTTAATTTTACGAACTCCTCCTCATATACTCTTCGCAAAAAAACCTGAATTAAAAACAGTTTTTCTCTAACAAACCAAAGCTGTACGAGTTTGACTTTGGCGTTAAATACTTATCTTTACTTTAAAAAATAAAGATAAATTTGGAAATTTGTTTATGCCATTTAACAGAGTACATTATACTGTAAAAAAGTTAAACAGGATTTGTTTTCATACAACATTTAGTTTTAAACATATTAAATAATATAAATATTTTCGCTGGGTGTACGAGTTTGTGTTGGTGTCTCTTTTGAACAGCACCGAAGACATGCTCGCGTGGCGTCTTTGGCCAGGAGTGTGGCTGGTGCAAATTTGTGTCTAAACAAAGAACAAAAAAATATTTTTTAATTTTTTCAATCTTCTAATTGTACCCTACTGTATTTGCGGTACAAGGATGTGTTAAGTTTGTGCGGAGAAGTGCAAAAACCAAAAGGACTCACAAGGATATGTTGAGTTTGTACGGATAAGTGCAAAATCCACAAGAACTTCACATAGACTCACGTTTCAATATATTGACCGATTCAAAATCGCTTTCTTTCGGTTGTCTGTCTATATGCCTGTCTGCTTTGTTTTCTATCGCTCGACCTATAGCTTGCAAGTTTTGCTTAGTTCTGATGAAATCTGACACATTTATGGGTTTTTTGTCCCAAGGACGAATTTTATTGAAAATAGTTCCGTTCGCACCACTTTTCGGATGACTTTCCTTATTTTGAGAGGCCGTTATGTAAATAACTGTAGGAAGTGTGGGGTATTTAGTGACTGACCATGGCTCACTATAGTGTTCTTACTTGTTTGGTTTCAAAATACAAGTAAAAATGCAATCCTTGACAATTTCCGAATAATTTTTATATAAATTGTGAAAATTCATTCCTTTTTTGCATTGTAAGATGTAGTTTAAAAGCTCTTGGGAATAAACGAATGCCTTCTACTGTCTTAGTTTAATTTTCGGTTTTTTTTTTTTTCTACGTACTACTGTATAAAAGTTGTTTCAAGCGTTTCCCATGATTTCATTTTAAAATTGTTAACGATTTGTAAAATTTATCTAAATCTATTCTTAAGCGTTACTTTATTTTACTAAGAAGTCCACGTTCTTTCTTATCTTTAATTCGCCTAAGCTCATTTATACGCTTGAATTCATTAATTCCCACAATGTGTCAAATTATTTCATTTAATTCATGTTTTTCTTGCGTTTTTTAAATAATTTTTACTTTGAAATTTAATATCTAGTCGTGAACATGTATACCTGTGGCCAAGCATAAGCACAAATTTATGATCAAGTGCGCAAACGCACATAAGTTCATTACACAAATATCTCGATTTACGCGCTAACATCTCTTATCTGTCTATCTGTGCATTTCGTTTTCAAGATAATGAATTTCCCAAAAGTCATGCATAGATAGGGTTTAACTCTTAACTCAACTTCCAGCAAATGGAACTGAGGTGTTCTACTAAAGAGAGTAAAAAAATGTTAACAGTAATAGGACTTCTTTTTATATTAATTCATCCATGTGCACGGCACCCCTTTAGGGATTAACCCAGCCTTTCCTTAGTTGGCCAAATTACCAATGTTCTCTATAGATCTATAACGAAAAAGTTTCAAAAATATTTCGTTAATATTTTCTTTGAAATTCGTGTTCGCTTGCGGCATTTGTGCAACGACGTGCTCATTAATCCGAGAGTTGGCCCTTATGCGTTCTTTTTGTCCTTTTTGCCCCTTTTGCAATTTATGTAATTCACTTTCCCTGCGTTTTTCATGATTTATGCCGTAAGCTGTGGGATAAGTGCGCTGCATGCGTGTATCTTTTTTTTGTGAATAATTTCAGAGGTTTTTCTGCTCTATAGTGGATAATTGCACACATATACTTACACACAGACACACATGCACACACACACGCACACACGCACGCACACTCTAACGCAGGTTATATATTTATATATATTAATATACATACACACACACATACACACACAAATTATTTATATACATATATATAAATATACATATGCAGTACGAAGCATTGGCTGTTAATTGAATGACTTTTTAATTAATTTATACAAAAGGCATCAACGGATGTATTAATGGATTATTGCATGTTTTTAATGCATCGATGAATAGTTCTTTTAATTTAATATAAAAATCTTTTCTCTAAAGACTTCTAATGACAGGTGTTACAAATTTTATGTGTAATAATTAATCTAAATCAAGTTTTCTTTTTCATGAGTATGTAAAGAGAAAAGCGACGAAAAAATGTAATAAACACTCAAGTCCTTTCAAGGCAATCAAGCATGAAATTTGTTTTTGAAATTCATGTTAACCATTTATAAAAGAGTCAATAAATCAAATAATAATAAAATAGTTTGCATGTAAGACTGGTTTGTTTTTTTTCTTTGTGAGCGTGTAATTTGTATTAAATTTAAAATTTTTTATTTCATTTCATATAATTTGTAATAACTGTGGATACATATTGTCGATCACTTAAGAAATTTCAAATAGTATTAAAAATTCCTAAATATTAAGACGTTGCAATAAAAAGCGGATGAGAGAAATTAGATTCCTCTTGTTGTGAAAAGCGTAAAGAGACCGATTTTAGCAAAAAATATTGTGACAACATTCTCGCATGTTTTCACTTATGTAACCCACAGCCTTATTCCGACATATTTGTATCAAATTTGATCTTCCGAAGCAAAAATGACAGATAATGTGTTTAAAGTTTAAGGTCTACACATGCATTGACGGCTGACTCAGGCGAAACCCAAAGGTTCGTAGGGTAATTTGCATGCATTTACCGAAATCCTGCATCTATACCAAAGCCGAAACAACCGATTTGAAGGTTTGACGTCCAAACCCTCTTCTCTGGCCATGCCAAGACCTAACTGTACCCCGTGCTACAAACACTACAGTAGTCAGATGAGAAGGCATTCTCTTGGTAATTTGATGGGAACTACTGTAATTTTTGTTTGGAGTAAGCTTACTTTGGGTAGCCTGATCCCCTTGGATACATTAGTTGTTTTTTCTGTAGTGCATTACAATTGTATACTTTTACATCCAATCTTTTCCCCATGTATTTCAATGTACAGGGACCAGATATTAGCTCAATGTCGTCAGGCACCAAATCACACTAATATTTCTCTGGTTCCGCCAATAATTTGCAGACCTGTTTGGTAAACCTTGACAACTGATTTCTTAGCAGAGGAGACTAGCAAGCAGACGACTCCCGATACTTCAGATGACTCGCCACTGCCAGAGAAGCAAAAGTTGCAATAAAATTTTCTCAAATCAATTTTACGCTAAAAGAGGGTTAGTTCGTGGAAATCACAACTTAAAGAGTAAAAAAGCGGTGTTACCAAACGGGGGAATTTGGAGGAAAGTTATTAAAATTATTAACATATTTTTCAAATATAATAAATTTTCTCCCTCAAGTGTTCTAGCAATCTTTAATTATCTTTATTGTTCGAGGAGGAAAACTCTGTCCTGCATTGAGGCGATAAGAAGGACCACAAACAGGTTGTTTTGCAGGAGCTTTGAAAAATTTGCTATTATCTTGTCGCTTACTTTAACTTACTAGCATTTTCATATGTGAAAGTTCAAGGATCAAAAATTTCTTTGATTTTTTATGTAAATTGTGAGAAGATAAATTATCCTAATTTTAGTACACAGAAGATAATGTTAGCTCTTAATAAACATACTCTACATACTCTGTAATGAATGTTAACAGCACTATGTACAACGCAGTATAAAACATAAATGCATCGGTTTTCTATGCGATGTAAAGTAAACATGACTTTGCTTTTGTATTTACTTTTATTTTATGTTTGTTTTGTAGATTATATGCGATATAAGTAGAGGTAATTAATTAAATACGAAGATCATTAGCAGATTGTGATAGTTATGGAATTGTTGTTTAGTGAGAAACCGCATAACAAGTATGAAAAGATTTATGTTTCTGAAAAGATTGCATAAAACGATTTAGAGATTATTTTATGTTATAAAATGTAATCCTAAGTTAAAATTGCTCATTAATATAGCGCGAAGCTTTAAACATTGATTTGGTGTTGGTTCAATTGTAATAGCTGTTTGCCTATGTCGCATTTAGATTAGCTTCTAATTTTAGTATGTTCATAGGATTCAAGATCAAGGATACATTTTCTCGTCATTATCGGTTGTTAAGTTTTTCCACATTTGCAATGGCTTGGAGCTGCAATTCCAGCTCGGATTTACGCCGGCTGTGGGTGTGCACCTTTTTTCTCTTTTTGTTTATTTTTCTCTGTTGTTTGTGTGTGTGGATACTTTCTTTTTTCACCGTGTTTATTAATTTTTCATAAAGTTCTTACTATTTTCTAATTTTTTTTAAATTTTTTAAAATATTTTTGAATAGTTATTAATAATACTTAATAAAACTTCTAAGAGTCAATTAAATTCGACTGGGAATTAATTTTAACTGCATTTCATGTGTCAATAATAAAATATAAATAAATATAAATAAACAAGAATTTCTTATTCCTTTCGTTTAAATTTAGCGACGCTTTACAAACAAACACTAATTTACATAATGAATAAACATAAAAACGAAAACAAAAGCAGTTACTCTAGAATCTGTGAAAAAACATGTTATTTCCTTGAAAGCTACGGTCATTTTTTTGGCTTTGCCTGAGATAAAACTCATTTTCGGAGAGTAAAATTGACTTTGCTGTATATTCCTTATGCAGGAGCTAAAATAAAGCTGAGCGTAAAATTGTGTTTGCGGGCTTTGCTGCACATTCCTCATGCTGGGGCTAAAATAAAGCTGAGAGAGCTGAGAGAATTGTTGTATTTGTTGTAAAAACAGATAATTTTGCTGCTAGCAACACTTGTTGTGCATTTAAATTCTGTTTGTCATGTGATAAAAACTTAACATATTTTTGGGCGCAAGATTATTTTCAAACTAAGCGAATGAGATGAATGAAATATTTTGTGAAATTGTAACATAAACTGAGGCTGTCATATTCTTAAAAGTTAGAAATAGAAAAGTAAACATATGTAAACTCTGATCATAAGCAGCAGTTTGTAAGCGTGTATACAAAACTTCTAAGTACTTGAGAAAGACGCAGTTTTTATTATATCAATAAAGAATCACTCAGAATCACTTTTTGAAACGATCTGAACTTGTCTGTCCGTTTGTCTTTCTCGTAATCTTACGTTTTATAAAATCGTTATATGGGTAACCGTATTCAACGGTGTGGCACAGGGTATATAATATCGGGCCCTGACCTATTATAATGGTTTTACTTCTTCTTTCCGTCTTAAACTATGTGATACAGTAGTTATTTTAATTAATATTGGTGGTCACAAAAACTTGAACGCGTATTCTATGGGCGGTGCTGTAGTACCTACACAAAACTGGAAAAATTGACCTCGCCTATCCAATATTAGACTGTATCGTAATTGAGTTTGTTTCGATACCTTTAAAAGGCGCAGAGACAAGTTTCGGAAATCCCACAGAGTATATGGATTCTTGGCCAATTTCAAACTCGGGATGGACCTAAGCACATCCGTCCTTTCATCTATCCATCTGTCCCTCTGCACAACTCTGTGCTATTTATGGTAAACAATCTCCCATTCACAAAAATGCAGATATCGCTTAGAAACTTTCAAAACAGTTTGAAACCGAGCCAAATTTTTCAAAGGACAAATTGTGATTATTTCTGCCTGCGAGTTTTTTCTTGTTGCTCATAAAGTGCAGTAGATACACCACATACCTTTCCAAATATCAGCCGCGCCCAACTAATATTGTAGACTATGAAAATTTAGTTCTTTTTCTTTTTTAGGATCGAGGTGATGGGTATAAAAAATTCGGTCCCGATCGAATATAATTTTCTTAATTTTCTAATTTTCAATGCTTTTAAGTCAATCGGTTCATTTTTGCGGCCAGGAGAATGTTTGCAACAGACATTATACAACCGGACAGACGGATGGCTGGACATGCTTAAATCAATTCGTAATTTAATGCTGATCAAGAATATCTATACTTTGTGGGGTCTCTGAAGCTTTCGTCTGGGCGTTGCAAACGTTTTGACAAAGTGAATGTACCTTCCATCCTTCGGTGATAATGGGGATAAAAAACGAAAATGTAATCGACAATATTAATTGTATATGTATTCGAAGTCCTTTGCCAATGTTGATCCGTTGATGTCGGTGAAAGTCTAGCTCTTGCAGACATCGGAATCTCCAAAAGATGGGAGTTTCCGACTTTCGTTCACTCCGACTTTCGCTGACACCGACTTTCGCTGACTCCGACTTTCACTTAACGAATGAACGGTGCTTAAAACAGTGCAGTTATTTCCGCTGATTAAGAAAACGTATGTACATCTTAAGGAATCTCCCGAGGAAAGTATATAAAGCTGAAAATATCAAAAATAGATATCGAGATGAAATATGATTCAAATATTTATTAAAGTCATGTGAAAGTTTCCAACTTTGTCTAACTCTAGCTCGATAATAAAAATTAAAAAGCAACGGCTATTATCCAAGATTTGTTCAACATTCGTTCCTTCATGAAATTTTCATTAAAATTATTGCAGCTGATGAAGATTTTCCCCATTTGAATAGTTTTAATAAGAGCGCTTCATAGATTGCTGTTTAAATATTTATTAGCTTTGATGCATCTCTTGTTTTGTTAACACAATTTCTCGTTTCTCGTTTTTTTTTATGAAATTTCCTTATTTGCTTTGATGTCTTCTTTTATCTAAAAAAAACCAACTTTTCATGCTTACAATAATTAAATGGTCTTTGTAACATTTGTTAACAAATATGTAGAGCAAATATGTATGCATGTAGATGTGTGATATGATAACTATGGTGTATATTGAAAATGTTTTCTTATTTTTTGAGAATTTTCTACCAGAGATAGAAATAATCCGAGTTGCCCGAAACAAAACAAACAAGTGAGAACATTGTAGCCGGGCAAGGTCGGCCTTTAAATACCCTACACCACTCTGTCTTACACAATTATATCTTGTTTCTATATAAAGGCTTATTTCTCATGTGCGTATTTATGGGGAAACGGATCCAAAAGGCAACCTAATGTAGTAGAAGTTTAATTCTTACATAGGGTAGGATCCATACTAGGCGTAGATGGTCCAAATTTTGTAGAGTTCATTTTTGTATGAGATTACTATAATGTTATGGGCTAATTTCCATCACCACATATTGAAACTTCGACTCTTCTCCTCTACGAAGGATCAACTGATCGTGAGAATGCTTATTAGGGTAAGATCCAAAAATAAGCCGAGATGGTTCAAATTTGATGCAATTAATTTTTTATTACTATTATGGTATAATTTTTAACGCTTCAGTGTCGTATGAACTTCGGATTTCATTATATGAGAGGGGGTTCAAAAATTGCCCCGACCGATCCAAAGTTTTCATACCAATTTAGAAAAGCGAAATACTACTACTACATTTTTTCTTTTGAATTCGTGTTAAATCAAATTCGTGTAAAAAAATTCGTGTAAAAAGAGAATTGTGTGTACTTAACTATTCTGCCTAGAAATTTTGAAAATTACAATTTTTTTCCATAAAACGACTTTTCAGAATAGGGAGTTTTCTGGAGAAATGTTCGCAAAGGTGGACCGTTCCGAACGATTTTCGATAGCATTCGTATTTGGGTCACCCTACCGAATTCCACCAAAATATCTCAAAAATTACGACGTGTGGTTTGAACACAAAATTTAATGGACAGCCAGACAGACAGACTTAGATCGATTCGGATTATGATTCTGAATCGACAAGTATAATAAAAGATCGATCTATCTTAAGGCCTTCTGCGTGCTACATACTTCCGCACTACCTTAGTATACCCTGTACCACAAATGGAGTAGGCTATAAATAGGAAGACAAACAAAAACAGTTAAATGGGTCTTAAGCATAACACAAGGAACTTAACATAATAAAAGAAATATTTTAATAATTTACGTACTAAAAAAAAAAAAAAAATATTTCTGGAAGAAAACTTTTGAATATTTACTTCAAAGTTTCAGTTGCAAATTGTTGCAAAGCAAATGAAAAAAAAAAAAAAAATTGTTACAAAATTTTATATAGAAAACTGAAATGATTAACAATTACTTAGCAATTCCATGCCAATAACAAATAGTTAAGGTATCGTAAATGCATTTAAACTATTTAACACTTTTGAGAATAGCGGTCGTAGAGAGAAAATATGCGGTTGCCGGGCCTAAATGGCACAAATACCTGCAAACTTATGCGTTGCTTGCAGCGAAAGACATGAAAAGCACACCTTTGTCTAAATCAAACATTTTCATCAAAGTCAACTCATGTTATTGACTTTATTGAAAAATAACAATAAAAGCAAAAAAAAAAAATGTTTCTTTTTTTTTTTTTTTTTTTGATTTCTACTGAAAGCCATAGCAAGAGTTTTTGCAAAAAGTTTTGCATAAATAGCAGCGAAAAGTTTTTGTATAGTGTTGTTAAATAATTTCATTTCATTTCTTTTTTCTTTTCTTTTCTTTCATTTTTTTTTTTTTTTTTTTTTTTTTAAATATCGAGAGAGAATTATATGGAGATATTTTTCATAAAGGCCATGAATTAACTTTTAGTACGTGTACCTTACCAAAGTCGCTAAAGTTAACGTCATTAGCTGAAGCGAAAACTGAACGTGTTTGCAACGAGTATTGTATACCGTAGGCTGCGTTGCATATCCATACACAGGTGTGCTAAGCATATATAGCACAGTTATTATTTATTAAAAAAAAAAAAAAAACCCAAAAAAAAAAAAAAGAAATACTGTGCAGACACATCTACATTTACATCGTACCTATAATAAGTAATGAGCAATGTAAGTAGCAACACATTAAATATGATAAAGAAGTTTATTTAACATTTACAAAAAAGCAAAAAAAAAAAAATATATGACTAAAAAATAAATAAAAAATTACAAAAAAAAAAAAAAAGAAATAAAACACAACAAATGTATTATGCATATGAGTATGTGTGCATATATCTATATGTATGTGTGTGGCTTATGTTTACTTAATTTATACAGTATTGCGTATGAAAAGCACATTTACGTATACGTTTGTGTGCTTAAGACAAAACACACGCCAGTTCAGTTTCTTTGTAAAAATTATTATCAAATGAAGACTCGCTCGTTCGCTAGTTTGTATTTTTTTTTTAAATTTTGCTTTTCATTCCTTCGGTCATTCTGTTTATAAACACTTGTTGAACAAATTCCTGCCATTCTCTTCGTATACAAGAAGAAGAAGAAAAAAAATATTTTTGCATAGTTATGCAAAATCATGTTTTGAAATTTTTGCTTTTTTCTTCTTCTTCTTCTTTTTTCTGCTTCTTCTTGTTCGCCTTCTCCAAAGAAGGCTAATCGTAACAAATATATATATATATATATATAAACATGTATAAATACCGCAAACATAAACGGGAAATGCACTTCAAATACAAATCAACAAAATAAAGAGATATGCCGCGATCGTACTTTTTTGTACCTACCGCGGAGGGCTTGGCGGTAAATTTATTTTGTCAAAACGTTTGCAGGATCCAAGAGGAAAAGCTTCCCTCCACCCTCTAAAAAGTATTTTTAATCTTAAGCATTATTAGATTGTGTATCTATGTATGTATTCTGTTATTCTGGACATTTGTGCTTGTTCCTCTATGCGTCCTTTGACCTGTTTGACAACTATTAAGATCTTTAATTGAAAGTTTTTGCACGTACTTTGCCATTGAAAATGGACCAAATTGATCCAAGATCACGCCTATAAGAAGGTATGAGGTGAGAAAGCTTTCGCTTTTAAAGCCATAAAAAAGTGATTTGTTTGCTGATTACTCATAAACTACAGTAGACATAAATTTGAGTGATCTTACAGTATCTGTAAAAATAAAGAAGAGGCTCGGCCACACACAACTACTATGTTAGGGTATGGAAAATTTATTGTTTTTTAACTTCTTTTTTATTTTTTTAATAAAGATGGTGATGGGTATGTGTGCTTCGGCAACAGCCCATAATATATTTGTTACATGTTTCTTATAAAGATGACATAAATGAATATATATATTCATATATATGCAAATATATAAATATAAAATACGACATATATATACATATAGCATAAACAAGTTGACATACATAAATGTGGACATCCATTCATCCATCCGTCCATACATATGCATATGCATATAGCATACACAAATTGGCATAAATAAATGTAGACATCCATCCATTCATATTTACATACATATATACATGCACACATACGTATATATATATATAAATATATATATATACACACACACATATATATATATATATATATATATATATATATATATATATATATATATACATAAATGCACGATACATATATTAGTTCTATATATTCATTTTCTTTTTTATTATGTGGATGTAGTTGTAACGCACTAATAAGTAACATCATTACGGGTTTAGGGTAAATAATCAGGGATATGCTTACGCATTATCATACGAAGCGCCTTGATGCTATCCATATACCACCGCATCCCCTGTGTTCGAGAGATTAATAGCTCGAATTTCGTTTGTAATATTGCCAGCAGATTAGGCGGCATAATATTGACGCTCACAAATCTACATATATTAATATGCGTGCATACATACATTAGCATCCACAACTATTTAAAGCTATTTGCTTTATTGAAAACTCTACCGCATTTGAGATTTGACCTGACGGACATTGAGTTGTTAGCCAAGATCCTTTGCCTACTCGGCCATTCGGCCATTTGCCGGATCTGGTGGGTAAACATGCGCATATGTATAAGCACACATAGACATGTACGTATACATATTTACATGCTTCCTTTCCATGCTTCCAATTTCCATTCTGTAATAATGTAAGCATATTTTAGAAGGACGATAATTGTAATTAAGGGCCCAATTCTGCTTATTCCAAGATCTACTGTCATAGTAGATGTAAAAATAGGCCAAATTTGGTGAAGATATGCTTATCTCTATAGTCGAGGGCGGAAAATTCGTGTGAAACGTATTTTTACTATGAAAAGTTATAATATCGTACCAAGCACACACACACACACAAGCATGTTCAAACAATGGCAAGGAAAACAGAGAAAAAACTATGAAGCAAGAAAGGAATTTTTACATGTTGCTTTAAAAAATTGCAAAGTATACTACGTCATAAGCGCCAAGTAAAACTTAAAAAATAATTAAAAAACAAAATTAAGAAACATTTTTTTAACGTTTTCAGGCAATTATTTACGTTTCCAATCCAGCCGACCTGACTAATATATTAATTATCTTATTCTTCTTCTTCTTGTTTTAATGAAGATATATTATTACAAAATAACGCGAAATCTATCATAGCAGATATGATTATATACGCTATATAGATAGGTAAGAGAAAATTTTGCTCAATTCCTGGCATCTATCTATTCTCAAGAATATCATTTCTGCTCTCATACCACTGGAATTCGTCTTTCCGTCATTCATAAGAGAAGTCGAGTATCGAGAATCTTAGGATTATTTTTTACTCGAATTTTGATATCTTCTACTATTCTAGCATAGCAGATTTCTACTATTCAGAATTGGACCCCAAGTTTGCTTACAATCACTAATCCCTAGTATTAGACGATTGTGTGAGAAAGAGAGAAGAATTTAATTTCTCTGAGTGAGCATGTGAACGTCCTAGTACTACGTTTTCAAAAAACTGCGTATTATGTCTTTGCGGTAAGTGAACCTACCTCACTTTCAATGTAATTGTATTTGTAATTTCATTAACGGCGTAGATTTATGTTGATAAAATGATGAAAATTTTGATAGTTTTTTTTTTTAGAAACTATTTATAGAAAAATCATTAACATTAAATTTTTTTCAAAAATTACTTTATAAAGTGATATATCACTTTCAAAGAAAAACCACTCAAATAAAATATATTAAGAAGAGCTAAATCTCTTAAGATGTTACTAAACCTTTACTTCCTAGCAAAAGTTTGTAATCCACCAGATGATCGTCGAATGAACCAAACAATTTAACCATGTCTATGTGTCTGTCGTCTTTATCGCTCTCTCTCTCTCTCTCTCTCTCTCTCCTCTTTCTCTCCCACTCCCCCCCTCTCTCCCTCTCGCTCTCTCTCTCTGTTTCTGTCTCTCACTTCCTCTCCTTTTCACTCTATCTTCCTGATCCAGTCTCTCTCCCTCTCTCCATCTCTCTCTCTATCTCTGTCTCTCTGTCTCTCTCACCCTAGCTCTGGCTAATGCGACAGGAGGCTCAAAACTTTATGTAGAATAGCTGTAACGGTCTTGAACTATTCCTCGTTGTCATCTCTTAAATTGGTCGAAAGTTTTATTGAGGATTAGCAAAACTCAACTAACCTAACGGACTTAGAAATAGTATCCTAGCACCTAGACTCTACGAATTTTAAGTAAATCTATATCTCTCTGAACTTGAAATCGGCATTCATTGATTTTCTTCGGTGGTAAAAGTTATTTATACAATACCCAAGCACAGAGTACAGTACAGATTGCAGGAATAGACAGAGATGTTATTTGATGGCCGCGATATATTGATTATTGTCTGAAATAGTGCCTAGAAGAATGACTTACGGAATATTTTGCTATCCTGCTTGTGGAAAAGGCAGTAAACTCGGGTAGCTAAGACTCTGTTTGAAGGAGTGGAAAGGACGATCTTTTGAAAGGCATTGCCAAGGTATTACTGCATGGCATCATGGCTTTGCGATAAGATGCTTACCTAGCGGATTGCCTATACAATGTTTGCGTATAGTTTGTAGACGACTTAATTTCTAGCATAAATTTATAGGTAGAAGGTACGTGGATTAAAAAATTCTATTTAACTATTTTTTTTAATGAAGTTTCTCTTAATTCTTTTTTTTTTTTTTTTTTTTTTGTTAACTTTATCTGCCAACTATCTATCAAAGTTTGTTACTTAATCTATATCGTTATACAGAGTTTGTTTTTTTATTTTTTTGTTTTTTTTTCTTGAAATGAAATCATGTCACCATAAAACTTTGGCAAATTGTTGGTAATACGCGCTCGTTAAAACCGTACAGACATTTTAGATATTTCAATTTGGTGGCTATAGCTAGTGTGTCATTAGTTCCACTTAATGCTTGAGTAATTCTAACTTTACCAGCAATTCCAACAATTTTTTTTTTTCTTTTTTTTGTGTTTTCCTTTTAGCATACGTACGTTGGATATGTGCATAAGCAAACGAACAGGCAGCCACTGTGTCCACACATGCACGGCATGTACGTAATTTTGGATCAGATATCTAACATCGACATATTGAAAGTGAAAACTGGTTTTTTACATTTAGAAAAATATCTTTAATAAATAAATTTTACTTAAACGTGCATCGCAATGGGATTCATTTTATGTTTAAGTTAACAAAATAAACAATTTAAGGCTTATCGATTACGTTGCTTGCAATACGCTTGTTCAAGCGATTATTGGTAAAAGAAGAATGAACTCTTTTGACATTCTGTCAGAAAATATTTATTTTTATTTATTTATTTATTTATTTATTTTTTTTGCTTAATGATTTAATTATTACTTGGTACAGAAAGTAAATATTTAAATGTTTTTTTTTTTTTTTTGTTTTTGAAAAATTAACGAATTTTGCACATGCATATAATTACTGCATAATTATTTATGAATGTAAACGATCGAGTCTGCACAAAACTTTTGCACAAGTCATAGTCATTTCATGCCATATTGAGGCATTTTAGACAATAGTTGTGATAGACGAGAGAGAGAGTGAGAGAGACAGAGAATGCCAGAATACAATCAAACAGGTAGATCAGAAAGGTGCATTAATCTTGCGGCCGATCTTGAATTGTGTTTAAAGAAATTGTATTAATTAAAAAATTAATTTCAAATAATTTTGCAAAAAAAACTTTAAATCGGAGTTGCTTAATATAATAATTCCTTCAAACCGATGTCAGTTAGAATTTCGAAATCATTGAAAATGATATTTCGAAATTCTGTTTTTTTTTTTGTAACTTGCCTATTGTCTTCATGTTTTAGCAATAACCACGCCTACTTTTAAATGTAATACGCAGATCTCAATAACGAAAAAATATACCAAGTTTCAGTCTGTTACCTTAATGTCCCTATGTGTCAATGATTCAAAAAGAGAAAGACCAACGGACGGACGAAAATAAATTTCACATTACACATGGTATACCTATGACTTTAGTATTTTCATGGATACAAAGTTTTCCGATATTTCCGATATTGCATTTCTCTTCTTAAACTTAGTGCACTTGATGCTGACAATGTTTGCACTCAGTGAATGCGGACTGCTCGCAGGAACTGTGATTACTGTAAGGTCGTTTGCTGTAACGGCGTCGCGAACGTATACGAATTCTTCAAATTTTTAATTAAAATTTTCGCTCATTTCGTCCCAAAAAGCAAACAAGAGAAAGAGCTGTGAAAAAAATTGGAATCAACCTATGAATTACTTAATATTAGCTACTGCACGGCCTAGTGCTGTCGTGGTGAAAAAGTGTAGTTAAAAGGTTTCGACATGCGGGAGACGAAACTCGTTGATATAGAATTTAATGAAGAAATCTGGAATCAGAGTCAAATTTAATCCGATTTTAAATTAAAAAAGTGCAGTCTTCAATTCGTTTTTATCTCTTCAATCGAGTGAAATTAACTCTGAGTCTCACGAATAGCCAGAGACCAGGCGAAGCTAAATTAGCAGTTACCGGCCTAAAATTCTGATGAAGAAACTTTGAAGACCTAATGTAGTGTAAGAAGATCTGTTATTATAACTATGGTGAATATATTCAGGCGAACGATTCGCTTAATGGTCAAATAATAGGCCTTGTTAACAGTTGCGAGCTTGTCATGCAAAGAATTCGTATTGCTACACCTCCCCCGCCATAATTGCAGAAGACTTGGTCTGACTACTTGATAGTTGCGGTGGTGAACGCTTGCATGTTACAAAGCGTGCGATAAAATCGATATAAACATATAATCGAAGCGAGAAAAAAAAATTTAAATAAAACGTAACTTGTGTCGTGGGAAAAATATGCTCTTCACACACGTACCAATACAAAGTAACGATTTCGAAGTTATTTTCAAAAAAAAAAAAAAATATATTTTCAATGTGCAAAAAGAAAAAAACTGCGAAGAAAATACAAATTATGTTAATAAAAATAAAAAAAAAAACTATTTCAGTTTACTATAGTTGGGATAAAATATTGATGAAATCATGATAATCATTCTCCATTGTAGTTACCGTCACTTATTTTTGCCTGAAAGATTTTTCAAAGCCTTCAACTTTGGCATTTGCGGTTATTTGCAAAAAAAAAAAAAAAAAAAAAAAAAGAGGAGAACAAATAAAACACATTTCTGCGCAACCGAAGCAATCGGGCAGAATTAACAAGAGTGCCTTATCACTCTATTATCACCATGAAGGCACTCCGCTATGCATTACAAGCATAAAAATGACGTACTAAAGCAGCTCGATATAGATACAAATATGAGTTATTTAAACACATATGTAATAAAAATATGAAAGTATATTTTTATATGGGTTACGTTATATACGTTATGTATACGTTATATTTTGCAGATGTGCGAAGGCGGTTTTTAATGTTAACCACACTCTCGAAGTCAATAACTCACCATTGACAACAAGTGGGGGCCGATTTTATTTGCATTTACTTGTTCTCGCAAAGCACGCACGCACACATACACATTAAAATGCACATAAATTGTGCAATTGTGTAGCCAATATGTGAGATTTTAAAAATAAATTAAAAAAAAAAAACAACAACAACAACAACAAAAAATAAACAATAATTTGTATATAACACACGCTCGCTCACCTGTTGTCATTCAACGTGTGTAACTCGTAAAATCGTATATGAATTGGAAGTAAAAAAAGAAAACATAATTTCATATACATATATATATATATATATATATATATATATTCGTGTATACATGTATAAATAAGTAAATAAATAAATGTCTAAAGCAAAGAAGACAAAAAAAAAAACAGTAAATAATAAATCAGTGCGGCGTGTAAATAAAGTAAATAACACAAGTTAATAATAAACCAGTGGTCTATGTATGATATTTTGGTCAGTGGCGGCAGTCTTCTAGTTTAACTACAAATTCCTATCATATATATATATAGCTAAGGTTAGTGTATTAAGCAATATTAAGTGGAAAATCTTTTTTTTATTTATGCAAAAGCACTTATGTTCGTCGGATAATGTCACCTTTTGTCACTTCTTCCACACCACCGCTGTATGGATGTTAACACGTTTACAACCTTCAGAAGGAAACTTCAGAGACTATAGAATTGTACGTATATTCTTGATCAACATCAAATTCTGAATCGATTTAAACATGTCCGCCTGCCCCTCTTTGTAAGATCCATTATTAATGTTGTCCTGGTGGAAACATTGGGAGTTCTTACTGGGTCAAGTCTTTCGAAGGGCACGCTATAGGAAAGCGTAAACTGGAAGTGGTTGTGTTTCCCCAAACAAAAATATGTAAGTTTTTGCGCATTCTTCATGAAAGATAGAAAGGTCGAATTTTCAACATTTATTTTATAGAGGACAGTACTATGCTTATCGGCCATGCCCACATAAAGTTATCATTTTCATCATTTAATTTTGAATAAAACCTACTAGTCATTCTGAAACACCTTAATACTGATCTACTCATAATATCTTATAATACCAATTTTATCCTACCGCAGCATGATAAGCAACAATAAAGCTGGTATTGCAAGATGTTGTAACTGTCCCAGCTTGTTCGATTACTACTACGTTGTGGTAGGTTAACGGTTAAGGGTGGTATCAGTATGGTGACACGAACCTTGGTAGGTATACCAGTTTCAGTCCAAGGCGAATAATATTTTCTTTTCTTGTTCTTTTTTTAATATATGTTCAACTTTACCATACCAATAATCAGCAGAAACTTATTCACATTTCCCATACATTCAAGAAGGATAAACAAGGGTTTTGTTGAAGCAGTGTACAATCGTTCGGCACCCACAAAAATTTCCAAACTATTAAGCCTATTAGACCGTTATAAGAGAATAAGAAAAAGTAACACAGTAGTAATATTTGAATAGGTTGTTAAGCATACCTTTAAGTATTAGAAAAAAGACCAAATTATTTTTGAAAAATATTAAAAACTGGCAACATCACAGCCATAATCTGCGGACAAGTTCGGCTCAACGGGCTCTGCGGCAAGCAGCATAACTGGTCCAAATTTTAATTAAAAAGAAAAACAAGTAAGAAAATTATATTCGGTCGTGGCCGAACCTTTTATACTTATCACCGTTGTCCCACAAAAGACAAGAACCAGAAAAGAACTATATTTCCATGCTCTAGCTAATTTTTCCTATTTTTACAATAATAGTTTTTAAGGTTAGGGCGTTTCCATATGTTTTTGCAAATTTGTAGGCGATATCTTCATTTTTGTAACGGGAGAATGTTTTCCTCAAATACTATGCAGTTGTGCAGATAGACAGATGGACAAACAAACAGAGGAACCTTTTTATTTGAAACTCGTCATTCATATACTTTATGCAGTTTTTGAAGCTTTTTTCTGCAGTTTTTAAAGTTTTTGAAAAAAAAGTTGAATTTTGACACACTATAATATAATAATACGGTAAATTTTTTCCATTTCTGTACATAAGCGCTACAGCATCGTCCATAGGATATTCGTTGAAGTTTTTGTACATTTATGTGCTATAGCTTATGAGTAATGAGCAACAAACAAATTTTATGAAAAACAGAGGTGTTCTCAGTTTACATGATGTTGTGTGCGTGTCCTTCGACCGATTCGGCCCATTTTCAATACCAATCCGCGTGCAAGAACTTCCAAACTCTTTTGCAAATTCGAAGTCAATAGCTTCATTCTTGCGGCCAAGAAAATGTTTAGAACAAGCATTGCACAGACGAACAGACGAACAGATGGACAAACTTAAACCTATTGAGAATTTAACGCATATCAAGAATATATGTATTTTGTAGGGTTTTTCAAGTTTCGTTCTGGGCGTTGCAAACCTTTTGACAAACTGAGTATAGCCCTTATCTTTTAGTGATAGATATATTCGTGGAATGCAAATAATCCGTAGAAAACGGGGGAAGCTACAAAACATTTTTACCAAATATTTGTAATGTATTATGTAACTTCGAATTTATTTACAATACTTACATAATTAGATAACCTCACTGGCCCTCGTTGAGAAGTAGATTAGTAATTAATACGTTGCATGTATCTGTTTTTGTCTTTACATTTAGAGCATTGAAAACATATTTAACTTAATCGCAGATATGCTAGGAAAGAATTTTAAGGGTTTCAAGGCTGCAGGTCATAAGTAAAATTTGGTTCCGACGACCTTTTAAGTAAATATTCCTGTTTCAAGCTAACTTTCATTTATATTCGATCAACAAAACAAATCAATTGCGGTTCGATATGCGAACAAAACACAACACGTTGGAAACTTCAGAAGCAGGTTTAGCGGAATTATTAGCCAAACGCGTGCTCTGCGACAAAATTTCTTTGATTACTTGGCAGCTTGCTGGCATTGCTATTGTAAAATTTTGTTTACTCTGGAAAAAGTGGTTGCTTATACGTGCATGTAAAGAGAGCACGATATAGCGAGAGAAATATGAATATTTCTTCAATTTTTCTTACTCTCAGAAAAGTAAAAACAGTTTTCATAAAAATATACAGCAAAGCCAATTTTACTCTCAGAATAGTCAAAAACGGCTCTCACAGCAAAGACAGTAAAGCAAATAAATAATAAAACCAAAAAACACATAAATTGAAAATATTAAAAAAATTTTAAAAATAAAATAATGAAAAATGTATTTATTAAATAAGTATATAAATAAAAGATTTTTTATTTTTTATTTATTAAAAAGCTGTAGTACGTTGCATATGTATTTTCAATTTTTAATGTTTAAAGTCAATCTTAACTTTTATACATATTTGATATTTGCTGTTAATAATAATGATAATATAAATTTATTTTATTTATATAAGAGAATATTCGGGTCGAGTTGTCAAAACAAATCTTTTCAAATCTTATCAATAGTTGAACTTTTCCTACATTTGGAAGAGATATGGCCAAGAAAAAATAAAGTATTACGGTTATCGTCGTCCACAACATTCTATAAATTGAATATTATGAAAAGAAATCGGTAAACGGTAAAACTACTCCGTTCCATTAAACTCTAAAAAGTGTTTACAATAGCTATGGATTCTTTATGAGCATAATACTGTTTAGCATCTCCCCGATTTAGAATCTTTTTTAATCCAAGGGGCTAATTGGTCTTTTAGGTTAATAGACAAAGATTTCACAGATTTAAGGGCATCTAGCACACTATTTTAAAGCTAACTAGTTTTCAAAAAAATTACTTACCCTCCCGAAGTTAAATTACTATAAATATGCCGTTAATATACCGAAAAGATAAAATAAAAATTTGATATGAAATGAATTTAAAATGATCAAAATGATGAATGTAATGAAATGAAAAATGTTCATATTTACTTGTTTTTTACCTTTGCTTTTGTTACTTAATCGTTGTTTTTTTTTTTTTTAACTTCTCAGAGTAAAATTTACTTTGCTACATATTTTTATGAATACCTTTTTTGACTTTTCTGAGAGTAAAATTTACTTCAAATCTTCAAACGTTTTGTGAGCGTAGGTATTGAAAACGCGAAATACACAACATGTTGCAGGCCTTTCAAACCACGTTGGTTATGTTTGCAATTCGAATAAGATCTGATCTGATTAAAGCGCAGCCCAGCCATTCGGCTTCCTTCGAACATGTTGTGTACTCTGCAGCATACAAAGTTTTACACTCACAATTTAATTTTATTATTCTCAACCTCTGCTTAAGAAATATGCAGCAAAGTCAATTTTACTCTCAGAAAATGAATTTTATTATTCTCAGCTTATTTTAGCCCCTGCGTAAGAAATATACAGCAAAGTCAAGTTTACTCTTAGAAATTGCATTTTATTCTCAGTCAAAGTCAAAAGAAAAATTTTGCTCTGAGAGGAGATTTTTTCGATTGTTTTACTTGTGTTTGAAAGTGAGAGAAACTTTTACAATATAAATGCACACATTTTCTATTTTTTGCGTTTTTTTTTGTGAATTTCAAGAAATCAAGAAAGGCGGAGATATTGTTGTTTTCAACTTAAAATTAAAGTCAATGTGTAAAACTTAACTAATTAAAGCGTGAGACGACAAGAAAAATTTACGAAAAAAATAAACAAATAAATAAAGACACTTTAATTAATGTAATATAACAGTCATTATTGTTGCTTCATTTTTCTTTTTGAAAGTTATCGTAATTGAAAAAGACATTTTGTAAACATTGTTGAAACAATGCGCGTCAACAGCAAATAATTTGAAAGTGGGCAATGTGAGCCCACTTTTCTTTTTTAAATTAATTTTTATAATTAAAATAAAATATTCAATGATATTGAAAAAAAAGGATAAAAACAGTAAAATTTCGAAATAAACAAAATTCTTGCGTGAATTATTTTTATAAAATTAATGTAAAGCGTGCTAATAACCGACTTTAGACATTTATGGAACGTGAAATTATGTTAAAAATATTCATAAGCAAACAAAAAATAAACGCATAAATATTGTTTAAAGAAAAAAGATGAGAGAATAGAATAAATTTCTTATCGCATGAGATTAATGTAAAAAAAACAGGAGATAAAATAATATCTGATAAATTAAAATAAAATCGATTTTTTTCTTTTCGAAAAAGTTTTATTCATTTATATATTTATTTTCATTTTTTTATATAAAGAGTTTGTGAATTTCTTATCGCGAGAGCTTGGTCGAGATAATATACGTAATACTGAGAAGAAAACTTGAAATACAATAAATAAATTATTATAGAATCTATGCTTGGTATCTCTATGTGTATATGAATCTGTTAGCAAATAAAAAGCGCGCGCTTGAGCTTAAAAGACATTATTAAACGCTTTGTTATGCTAGTGAAAAATTGGATAGAAAACACCTTTAGTTGTATATACGGGCGATTGATTTATTGTTTGTTTAGTAATAAAACAAATATTTAATCAAAACAAAGAACCGCAACAACAACAACATCTATGATTAATGTAACAAACATTAAAATGACTTAGTAAAGAGAAAAACAAAAAAAACAAAAAATGAAGAAAACATAAGTAAAGTGTAGAGGTTTTAAGAAACAAAACAATGCTCAAGAAAATGTTATGCAAAATAATTATTATTTTAATATAAATTATCTATGTAGAAAGCGATACAAGAACGACAACATAATCTAAAAAATTAATTTATGCGAAAAAGTTGTAATGAATTGTTGTTTAATTTACAAAAAAAAACAAAAGACTCGAAAATATTTATCCACATGGATAAACGGTGGTAAATAATGTTTGTTTTATTTAAATTTAATTTGTTTCTAATTTTTGTAAAAATTTTAAAAGATTAATTAATTGAACTATCAATATGCTAATGAAGCAATCAATGGATAAAGAGAAATAAAAGCAAAACAACTGAATTTTAATCATTATGTTTTTCGAACACAGATGGATGGAATGAATCCCAATAAAAAAAACCAGTTGCAGCTTATCAAAAAAAAAAAAAAGAAAAACAATTCTTTTTTTTTCAACTCTTCTTCTTGTTTCTTGTAATACTACTAATAAAATAATTTGGATTAAACACACGATGTGTAAATGATGTAACAGAGTAAGTATTTCGATAATTTTCTACTTTTAAGTTTAATTATAATTTTATTTTGATTTTTATGTTTACTTGTTTCAATAATAATTATACGATGTCTCGTAATAAAAATTCGTTCAAGGTTTAGCTTTTTTTTAGTTTTTTTTTTAATTTCAACTAACTCTATGGTCTCATATAACCGAGCAAGCAACTGGATGCTTAATCAAGTATAGCAAACAACCATAATTCAATGTTTAACCGTAAAAGGTAACAACAGCAACATATGCTTAAACAACACACATGTTACTTAGGTTGATAGATATTTATATATGTTATTGTTCTTGTTATTGGTGTTATTATTATCGTTGTTGTTGTTGCTACTGCTGTTTAACAAGTTACCTTAAGTGTTAAGCACTACGTATGCACCTGTTAGCTAATATTTCTGTGAAAATATTTTTCTTGATTTTATTTAATAATTTCGTTCCTTGTGCACTGTTTTTTATTAAAGTGATTACAATTTTTCTACTCTTAAGTAATAATAATAAGCACCATACGATAATTACTAGCTAGCTTGGTTAAGTGAACCTAAGAACGACAAATTGCAACTAAATGCATGGTGAGCTTAGGTGTTGGGTTTCCAACGATATTACTTTTTATGAAAGAAAGACGACTCTAAGACTACATAAATATATAGGCAGTAGGGTTCGACATTCCACATGAGCTAACTAATTGAAATATGGTCAACATATGTTTTTATGATTTTCTAAACGACTCGTTTTGAGTTCTCGAAACAGCATCTCTCTCACAAAGTGTTACTTCGTACTACTGGGCATTACGATACGCTTGGCAAATAGTGGTGAATAATTAAAGATTAACAGCCAAAGGAAAGAAAATTTGAAAATAAATATTAAATAATAAAAGAACAGTGCCCTTCGACATCTCAACATTTTGCTCTTAAGATATGAAAAGAAAGAATGTTTGTTTTGCATAGTCATGACTAGCGATAGCATTAAGCGAATAAATGCTTTACGCAATATTTTAATATTTTCTGTAATTATTTTGCTTGTGGCTTGATAGTCCTTGACATTTATATAGAGTTTCCGGTCAATTGCTTCAGAGTGAGTTTCTCAATTTTTATTATGACTGCAAGACAATCATTTTTGGTGACATGAAACGTACCGTTAAGGTAGATACGACTTGGATCTATGTATGTGCGTCGAAAACAACCAACCATTCGAGCGGATATCGTGCAAATAGTGAACCAAAACCGAAAAAATGGCATCGAGGAATGTTTTGAGTTGTGTAAGCTTTTCTTACATAATTTTTGTTACTAAAAGTGCGCATATGAGAATTGCGTGATTTTTGATTTTTTTTAACAAGCGAAACGAATAACAACATTTATAAGCTAGACGACCGAAAGTTATGATGACTTTTTTATCACATATGTTTACTCTGTGGCTTTAGATATGTTTGGTGACTTTGCCACGTTGTACCAGAACTTTGAGACCAACAACTGACGTCGGGTGCAAGAATTGAGAAGAGTGTTGAGAGTTATCATCTAAAAGACCCGATAGGACCACAATCGCTTGAGCACTAGAAGTGGATGTAATTGCTAATTATTTTGGTCGCTACAAGTGGCTGACCAATGCCTTGTTGACAAGTCTCAAATTCCCACTTTAGCCTTAAAAGCTACGGCTTTAAGAAACGATACTTAGAACAATAATAGTTTTACACAAAACTTTTTCATTTGCTTATGTTTCCGTATGCTGCAACTAAACTCTTGCTCCAAAGCTGATGCTGGCCAATGACGACTTCCGCTCTGCTAATAAATAGTGCTGTTAGTGTAACAGGTGATCGCAACAAGCACAAGTATAAGAAGTCGACAAATTTCAAACTGCGTTGAAGCTTTTTTTTGGAACCTCAAGCTATTGAAAATTCTTTCTCAGAGTGTTTTGACCGATCACTTTTAAACATTGTCAACGGTTTTTTGTACTAAACTATTGGGTGAGTCTGAGAAATCCATAGGCCAAATTAAGACCGATGCTCACTATAGCTTCGAAAATGTCAATAAAAATGATTGGAACTTCTCGGTTGTATTCTTTCCGGCGAAAGATGCAAGAAGAAAAGAGATGAAAGAAATTTTGTCAAAATGTTTCCAAAACCTAGAAGGAAATCTTGCACACATTGTAAAACGTACACATTCCCGATTAATATCAACCTTTCAATCCATTTAAACATGCTTCTCCTATTTGTTTATCTGTATGTCTGGCCTTGGCAAACGACCACATACATATGTACATATGAGATGTTGGCTTAAAATTTGGAAAAAAATTTCATGTTGCTGCTTGAAATTTGATATTCAAAATAAGTCAATTCGGTCAAAGGGCATGCTTGTAGGGCGTCATAAGCTGAGAACGCCTATGATTTGAAGGGAAAAATTGTGCTGATGAAATACATTACAGAAATATATATACTCTATGGATGATCATACAATACCTCTCTAAAAATGTAGACAGTAGGTACGGCCCACTCAATATTATAGAGTATCGAAATTTACCTTTTTTCCGTTCTTTCAAGTGCTAAGATAAATATAAACTGGGTACCAAACATTCAGGCCAAACGTGATTGTCTCACTAGTTTTGCGTGCAGATAGTGACTGATTTTGCTCCAAACTAAACTGGGCAACTGTCAGACACGTCGTTGCGTGAAGTCATATTTTTACTGATGTTACTTTGACTTCGCCCTGGATAATTATCTTACTTTACTTTAAGTATCTTTAATAGTCTTTGCTGTTTTTCTTTTTATCCATCGCCGAAGAGATTTTGTCAAATCATTTGCAACGCCTAAAAGGTAGCTTCAGAGAACCCACAAAGTATATATATTCTTGATCAGCATCAAGTTCTAAATCGATTTAAGCATGTCCGTCTGTCCTTTTGCTCATAACTCATAAGCTGCAGTAGATAATTGCACAAAAACTTGAATGCGTATTCTATGGTCGATGCTATTGTGTCTATTCAAAATTAGGAAAAATTCATTGCGCCCACCCAATATTTTCAATACTTTTGTAAGGCGCAGAAACAAGCTTCAAAAGCAGCATACAGTATAAGAATTCTTGGTCAGTTTCAAATTCGGAATGCATCTAAGCATGTCCGTCCGTTCATCAATCCATCTACCCGTCTGCCTCAACTCTGTCGCAGCATGGCTCAGTTCTTTGACCTTGACTTGGAAAGTATTATGAACAAGTGACAGATTTTGTGGATTGAAATTTGAGAAACTTTTAGTGAATATTTGAATCGTTTGAATGTTAGAGCAATACTTGGCCTGGCCCGGAAGTAAACGATAAGAATTTCCGACTTTTCAAATTTGTTTTCTGTATTTAGATGATCTTCAATATATTTGCGAATTTAAACGAAAATTGAAGAAACGTTCGCCTGCGACGATGAATGCAAGTCGAAGACAAATAATTAACTCTAGTTAAGTATGCATATGTTTGGCGGTCTGAAAACCGTTAGTTCTCATTCAGTCAACACATGCTTATATAAGCCGACGTTTAGGACAAATAGGTTTTCTACTCCTACTATTACTGCTACTCTCTAACTAACATATTATGGACAACTTTTCACGGCTTTACTAACTTAAGCCAAAACTGGTATATCCTTCAGTTATAGAAAAAAATATATAAACGAAAAAAATAAACTTGAAAACTTTCACTTAAGATATATTACAAACGATATTTGTAGAATTTTTAGAAAAATAATTTATTTTAAAAAATTTAAGAAAAATTTTTTTTTTAAATTTAACTGCTTTAACACCCACAGTTAAATGGTCCAATGCATTCATTACACGTTACGTACATTAGGCCATGCATAAGCGGAGTGCATTTGGTCATAGTCGTGGGTTATCTACAGAAAAATAGTAAACACACTTGTTGTTGTTTTTTGCAGCCGTGAACTTATTTCTAATTGTGTGCAATAATAGAAACTAGCAAAAAAAAAAAAAAAAAAAAAAATGAAAAAAAGCTGTCAGACGGTTGAAATATTTAAATATAACTGTTTTTGGAAAGTTATGCAAAAATTATAAACAAATTATGTCAACTATGATTTATAAGCAAGTTTTAAAAGCAGACAGTTAGTCGTAAATGCTTAAGAAAGAAATAAGCATGAAGCAGTGAACGCTTAACAGACAGAAGACAAAAGAATGTCAGTACAAAAATTACCGGTAAAATGAAAAACATTCTAATAAAATTTTTTCTTTTTTCTTAAAAACATAGAAATATTGGGTTAACAAAAACCTCTCTGGCGTATTCTAATTATTTTTATTAATAATTTCCCTTCTATTTTACTTAATGCACTCATCATGTGGTCTATAACGTATTTTACACATAATACATAATAATAAATATATTTATCATATTATCTATAATATATTATATAATATATCGCACTTACATACATATTAAGTGTTTGCGAAAATTTTGATCACTTTTTCACTTGAAAAAGGCGTTCATTGTGGAAAATCGGTACAATAGGTATTAATCAGAGTAGTTTCCATCATTTTCTATAACGTTTTACAATATTTTCGGCTTATGGCTCATATTATGTCGAAAGAATTTAAATCGGTTTGGCAGCGACTCACCCACCGACCCATTTATGCACTTCTTCAACTGTGCGGACCCACGTGCCAGCCAAGTCATGTTGCACGGATTTAAACAAGCGGTAGTCAGGAGACGCCATGTCGGGTGAGTGCGCTGGGTGTGACAGAACTTCCCATTCGAGTTGCAACAGTGTATCTTGGAGAACTCTTGCAACAAGTGGCCAAAAAGTAGCACTTTTAGTCAGTTCGGGTTGTCATTTTTAAACCGTTGACCCCAAAACCGACAGTTCGAATAGAAGGAGCAGCATCATCATATACATCTAAACATGTTTGATGGGCTTCGGCAACAGATTTTTGCAAATAACAAAAGTAATGAATTTGGTAGAAGAAGAATTTTGAGCGCTACATGCTTAGTGTCCGCGTACGCTGAACAAATCGATCATATTAAATGAAAAATTGTTATTTTATATGGAGAAAAGCCAAAACTATGGAATTCAACCGTTATGCATACTGGTATTTCCCATTTCTTTATCATTTTTACCTGCAAAAGTCTCTGATCAAAATTTTTGCAAACACCTAATACATAAGCAGAGTGTTGAGTGCATATAAAATGCAAAGCGAACAAGCAAACTATAACTTTGGCTTACTGAAGCGGTAAATGATGTTTTGGTAAAAGGTTTTATTAAAAAATTTTCAAAGACTCTCTTATTCAAAGCGAATTCTTTCGAGAATGTTCTTGTGTTGCAAAATTCGCCAAGGAAAGGAACGCAACATTAAAGTCAAAGACTTTAGCAATGCCGCTATATTTATGAGACATGCCTGCTTTTGATTAATACCAGTTTCAATTGAAGCAGGGCGTACATTCAACAAATGAATACTTGCATATACGGCTTCAAAAGAACCACTGTTTGCACTACAGGGAATTCACTATTCTGTCAGAAATGTCAAGGAAAAGCGTATAAACCTCCTTTTCTCTTGAGATAGGGCTCTTTTCTTCTTATAAAGAAAAGAAGAAGAAAGAAAAATAAAAGAAGCCCCGCTAGACCTTTCTGTTGAATAACTTATAGAACAGAGCGTAGTTCCTTCGGAATTTGTTTCAAAAAGTTTGATCTTAAAGATAACTAAAGTTCTAGTTCGATTAACAGAATTTGATAAGAAGGAAGTAAATCGAGATATAGGTGAGTTAAGCGGACTAAACCACACAACATTTAAGATTGATTAATAGGCGTGTTGTTTGCATTTCATATAAAGGGAAATAAATCTGATTCTTATTTGAATGGCTTCGTTATTAGCCATGGCAAACGCTACAATAATAATCTTCGTAAGCGCTTTTAAACTATGATGAGCATTCGAAGCAATTACAAAAGCATTGATTGTGTTTTTTGGCTGCGTTTAAGTGAATGTTGTGTTAGCGTCGCGAACACTTATTTTTAACAATAAACGGAAAGGAATGCTCAAGTTTCGCAATACAATCTTGCTAACTCCTTCAATTTCACTATAATTTAGTGAAGCAGTAGCCAAGCAGTAGTTGAACACTTTACATATATAGCTTCATGCAGGTGATTGATCTTTGCTTTAAAGCTTGCAAAGTTCTACGAGAATTAAAATTAACAACAGTAAACTCAATTCGCGTCTGATTCAGTGTTCAGTCCTTAAACGTGTATATCACGTTTTCAGTATGCTCTAAGGCGCCATTTATACGCCAAAGTTATCAAATTTGTTAATGGTTGTACCGTAAACGGTACATGTGACGGAAAAATGGCATCTACTGGTAGACAGTTTGACAGAAGACAAGTTAATGAAATCAACAGAATCCGCTATCACGGAATCATGAGGGTGCTTACAGCGAAAATGTGAAAACAAGCGAAAACACTATAGTGGGACACGGCCCGGCGTTGAATACTCCTCACCAGTTATTCACATAACGACTTTTCAACATAAGATATTGCATGGGAAGCGGCAGAAAAAGTGCTCCTATTCGAACCATTTTCACTAGGGTTCGTTTTTGGGCTAAAAGATGTCGTTGTACCAAATTTCATAAAAATATTTTAAAAATTGCGACCTGTAGGTTAAACAAAAGATCTCTATAGATCGGTTTAATAACAAAGTGTTCGGAGAGTTGCCTACATCCGTACAGATATAATATACCCTGGTGCCACAAGTGGTGTAGGGTATAACAAGCAGCAATATCGAGGCCAGCGTTAGAATGAATTTTCATTCACCAGAACCAGTTTTGAATTGATCTTTTAGAGGATTTTGCCCTTGAGAAGCACCAGAGACAATTACAAATAAATCTTGTTGGAAAGGGACGAGACGCAATGCCAGATTGGATTGCTGGCTATCAAATAAGAAGGTATGTGCTACGTTTTGATTCTCAATTTTTTCAACCGAGAAAATTCAAGCCGAGAAAGACGGACGAATGGATTAATTTACACAACAGCTTAGTAAAATTGGTTAAAGTCCTACGTTTAAGATGAAAAAGCTATAGCATCATTATATGGTCTCTGGTGGTTTGTTGCAAACGATATGATAAATCTTTTATACCTCTTACATTAAAAACCGAAACATAAAAAAACCGAAATTACTTATTTGCCAACCTATTAAATGAAATCATTTAAAAATGAAGTCGTGCCGCGTAACGGGATGATTAACTAATTTAACTTGAAAATCTTATGCGTTGCGTTAGTTAAATAAATTGTTGAAAAACGACAAATTATTATGAGTCAGTTCATGGCTTTAATCGCAAAGAAGTGTTTGGTCAAATTTTTATTATTATACACGCTTTAGTTTCGTTAAAGTTTTATGACAAGTCAAAAACAAATACAAATTTTGACATATTTTTGTTGTTGTTGTTGTTGTTGTTGTTGTTAAATTATAAACCGACATAAACCCTCATAACCATTAGGCTTATATGGTACGTGGTGTTAAAGCCATAAAAACTTTCGGATTTCTTCATTTTATGAGTTTTACATACACACGCATAGATACGTAAACGTATAGTTAAGATGTTGCTCTTTGCTAAGATCACATCATCATAAAATTTGTTGCACCCACGTGCCTAAGTTTCATTTTTTTATTTTTTTTTTTTTTTATTTTAATTTATGTCGATTTACATGCATTAGCGTTAGATTTTTATGATGCCCATCATGGATACCATAAAAAAAAAAAAGAAAAAAAAACAAAATCTTTGACTATTCATTCTATCTCATAAAACGTTGATCGGTTTTTATTGTTATCGGTTTTGGATTGCAATTGTTGTTCTCACATACTATGTGTAAATATCTATATGTACGTATAGCCATAAATATACATAACCTACAGACGTGGTTGTATGCAGGTAGGCTCAGTGTTCTTTTTTTTTTTTTTTTTTTAAGCTGAACTGTGAAGTATAAGTCTAAGAGATCTGTGTGTAAGTGTAAGTGTGCATGTGTATATTCTAAATTGTTTTCTTTTTCCATCAGATGCAGTAGAAAGCGCGTGTTGCAACTTAACAAGTTTATTGACCGCATTTATACATAAATACAAACATACTTACGCCCGAGTACAAGTTTAACTATCTATTTGTATATTTAGTGGCATATGGATGTGTTATGTTTTTTCCGCTGCCGCTGCCGTTGCTGTTGTTGTTCTTGTGTTATGGTTATTTGTTAGGAATTGCGTCTTAAATATTTATATATTGTTATACCAAGAGACGAGGGATGGCGGCATCATGGGTTTGTCATTCTCGTTGCGACAGCTAAAGGTATCCTTCAAATGCACTCTAAAGTACACCCATACAAAGTTCTCAGTTACTAGAAGCCAATGCATCTATTCGCCTGTCCATCCATCTGTTTTTATAGTTCCTAAGCTCGCACACTGGACAGACAGGAAAAGCGAAGTTTAGCAGATATATTCTTCGTTCAGGCCACTATTTGCTCACAAACATGACAACAATGGAAAAAGGACTTTAGCATTACCTATAGCAGATATCGGTCAAGGATTTGATGCAAAGTAAAATATTCAAGTATATCCCTTTCCGTACGATGGTTATCCAAGGTTCGTCTTAAACGCTTCTCTTTGATTTTCTTATTTGTTTTCTTTTGCTTTTTACCATTTTTTTGAAAATTTATTATATAAAGCAATAGCTTCAAGTGCCTGCATTTGCGTGCATATGCATATATGTTGACTGAGCTAAGTGTCAGTTTTGTACTGGTCTTCAAAATAATTATGACACTCTCTGGTTGCTTGCTTTTCATTATTATGCCAGCATTGGTGTTATTTCTGGCATTATTGCTGTTATGTTGTTGACATTTCAAATGAAAGCTACTTAAGCTTGAAACTTTTAACATTTATTTACATTCAAATAATGCTAAAAGAGAGACCAAAGAAAAAATTATTAGAAATGAAAAGAAAAACTCGCGTATATTTGTTTTTCTTTCTTTGCCTTTTTTCACATATTTAAAAAGTGAATCCTCTATAGTCACGACATGAAATCAAATGATCGATAGATTCTTTTCCGACATATTGAATCTGAGGATATAATCTGAGGAAATAATATTACAAATCACATGGTTCGGTAATTCCAATACAATTCGGAGACTTTTGCTTTCAAGTTTTTACAAAGCAACAAATTAGAGAAAGATCTTGGCTAAGGGATGCGAGATAAATTCTTTTGGAATGCACGCTGTCTTGAGGAAGTTTCCTCCGATTGTGTTAAATAGTCAATTAAATTACACAAGTAATAGTGGGGATGAGCATGTAATACGTATGGACTGACCGCTAATGTTAGAACCACCATATATAGTGAGCGAACCAATGTTAAATAAATTGCTGACATAGATTGTCCGACATTGTGTCTTGGAGAAATTATTATTATAGAGTGAAATCAAGTATAAATGATTTTGAGTTCCTGCTCTGAGTGACGCCACAAAGCTTTTTTCTTACTATTTCCACTCAAGTTGGAGCGATCAGCCATTAAACTGAATGTAAAACAAATAAGAAAAATATTTTCGCTTATGAACGAGGATTTTATGTCGTTATCAACTTTAAATAAAAAAACAAAAATTGAATTTCGAAATTCTATGCTATTGAATGGGCATGGCTAATTTTTTTTCTAATTTTCTGCGGACTATCGCGAAAATTTTTATGGTTATATCTATTGAAGCTCAATAGTACTGAGCAAGGAAATCCAAAAAGCAGAGTTGCTCTTAATTTATAGCATTTAGTGTGAACGCCCCATTAGCCTGTTTGGCTAGAAGAAGCAATATGTTCACCAAATGTGAAGACAAGGAACACATGGATACACGGACTGGCAGACAGGGTAGATACGCAAAGATATGCAAAGATCGATCCAGAACTTAATACTGAAGGGCTTCTGAGGCTGCCTTTTGGGTTTTGCAAACATATTGACAAAGAGGGGGTATCCTCACTGATTGAAACGATTCTTTGATTTGCATCTCAGTGCTTCTATGTAGATTTTCTCAAGTAAGCTTATCTCTATCTATTTTAAGAAATTATTATTATTGGCTTAGATAGACGCTTCGAACTTTAGAGAATATAATGAAAAATGTTCATTACATGAAAGAAGTGTTTTCCTTGAAATTTGTGAGCGCTTCCCATAGCATTTCGAAAAGCCTACCTGCGCAAAGGTACCCTAGGACCGAATATGTCGTAGAAATTGTTTATGTATATATATCTTATGTAATGCATCTGCATATCTACGCCAAAAAAAAAACTCCACATGTTTTCTATTTCACATCATGCATTGAACGAAGAAATGATTGATTCTTAACTTTCATATTCATTCATTCACATGATACATCACGTGGGCGCTCTGCCATTTGACAAGAAAAAATGTAAGCTTCGCATTGTAACGATTAGAAAAAGCGCTGCCCTTTTGATCCTTTGCTTATCGATCTGGCTTAGGGTAGACGACAAACCGTTGTTATGTGAATATAAAGTTTTTGGTTTTTTTTTGGTGTGGTCTTAATACCTATGTATCGGGCAACGCTCACCTAATTGTCTTGAACGAACATGTGCTTAATAGGTGGCATTTTAGATTACATTTTTTGTGAAGACAGTTTTTCAATTCTTTGCTCATCGAAAAAGTCATATTAATCTGACAATAGATGAAATATCTGAAGACGTATGCTATAAAAAAGGTAAAAGATGCAAAAACATGCCGAAAAACTTGGGAAGTGTACGGTAAAAATGCTGTGAGTGAAAGAAGGAACAAGACGCGGTTTGCTCGATTCAAAAATGCACCCCGCTCTGGTCGAAAAAGTCGATGAAACTTTGCAACTGGTAAAATAAGACGGGTAAGTAAGTTGTCAGGGTTAGCTGAGGCACTAAACAGCAACAACAGGAACGTTTGGAATTATTTCAAAAGAGCAGGCTACAAAATGAAAGCTCGAAACTGCGGAAAAAACCGCAAAGACTTTTTATATGACCCATTAGCATTTGTTTCAGAATTTTTTAAGAAAATTTTGTTTCCAATTTTCTATTTGAATTACTAGCGATATATTGCTTGTCAGTCCATAGATCGTTCAGATGCAAAAAAAAATTGTTCACAAAAAATAATGCTAATGTAAGCCTTCGCTCTATTCGAAATCCATAAAGTCGCAAATCTTCAAAGTTGTTCTAATAGGATCAAAAAAGGGATGTGTGTTGTGTGTACATGATGAATATCTACAGGAAGAAGAAGACTTTCGTACTTATTTAAGCTAACCCCATTGAACCACAAGACTTCTTAAAATGAATTCGATGATGATCGTAGAATAAATGAGAACTTGTGTACTCAGTAATGAGGTACGATACTAACGCACTAGCATGAAATGTTTTGGAATGGAATTTTAAAGAAATTGCATCTGATTAAAATGCAGTCATATATTATTGTATGAAACAAATGTTTGCATTCTTTTCAGCTAAGTCTTCCGTATGAACGGGTTACCAATTGCGAAACATTGCGAAACATTACGCCGATGATTCATTAATGATGTGCATTGTGATTTATCGTCTTGCACCGCCATGCTTATAAGATCTTATTAAATGGTGGATGAGGCGTTCACGCTTAAGTTATTGTTTGTTATTTATTCATATCGGAATTGTTGATTGAATAACATACTTATGTGCAGATAATATTTTCCTCTCAATTTAATTAAATATCAAATGTTTGTTGGTTGTTTGTTTTGTTTTTTTTTTTTTTTCGTTTGCATGAAATATATTTTGCTACAGTAGTAGTGTTAGCTGTGCGCAGGCAGACAACAACTTGGGCTTGGACTTTGCAAACATTGCCATCGTTATGGCCGTCATTATCATTGTCAGTATCACTCGCTTTTCATCATCATTACAACGAGACATAACTTCATTTTATCTTAAGGAATGTTAACATATCTTCTAGAGAAAAGTCAGCTTGTTTTACAGCACTCTCTGAATCTTTTCCGCCATTTGCGGCTTCTGTCAGGATATTTTTTTTTTATCTTCTCTGCTTAATATGTTATCGGTTTTACGTGGAATGCAATGTAATGCAATATAAAAGAATTTGTTATAATTTTCTGTTTTCTTTCTTTCGCCAACAATTTAACGGTTATTTGTAACGTTAAACAAGATATGTTGACAAACATGACGATGATAGTTACTATTTAGGTATATATCAATATATATATATATATATATATGTATGTAGAAATATATTTGAAGAATTGTTTGCTTGTTAAAGTATTAGCGAAAGATCGCGTACAGCATAGCGGGTTTTCTCTTTATTCTTCCTCCTATAATAATAAATTAAGAAAATATTTTGTCTAAGTTCGTTATCATCTGCTTTCTTCAAATGCCTTGCCATTGAAAGCAATAGAAATCCTGTACAGAAATATTTGTTTATAGCTTTAAAACAGATCAAAACATCATCACCGCAGCATTACACACAGTATATATGTAAGAGAATACATAAGATGCAGTTTTTACTGCTGCTGCTCCTGTTGTTTTTGTTATTTTTGTTGTTGTTGTTTTTATTATGTTCTTTTACACATTTTTCTTTCAAACAGTAGCCTGAATTTTTCCAACACCCCCGGGGCTACAAATGGATGTTGTGTGCTGCTCATAAAAGACGGCTTTTAAGATTGCGCTGATGCTTCGTTGATTGTGAATTTAAAAAATGTGCGCTTTTAACGTGTAATCAAGCGTTAAATGTTACGTTTGTAACGCTTCACTGTATAGCAATGTTAGGCAGGCAATCAGCCAAACTATTCAGTCATACGCTGTGCACGCGCTCCTCAAATTACATTGATTTTCATACCTTTAGATGGGTAGATAGGTAGATATACCAAATTAATTTTAGCTTCAGCTCCAGGGCCTCTAACCCACTCTACAGAAATATTTCAACATTTCTGGTTATTTGTTTTTATTCTCATCATACGAGCAAGTGAAATATGTATTAGATTTGTTATATCATTTGTAATTATGCAAATGGATCCATTAAATATATTGGAAAATCTCTTCAAGTTATTTCTGCTAATAAGTGAAAGAAGGAAAGATGCTTTCTCGTCTCCGATAAACTGTTTGCCTTAAGTTTCAAGTTTTAGGCAAAGCATTCCTTTCAGTTTGATGAACAGTTTTCAGAACTTTCCTGAGTGGCTGTAATACTGTCCGCTGTCTTTCCAAGAGATTGAGTACTCAACTAGGCCCCAGCCACCTTTCCCTTCAAATTATAAACTGAAGCTAATGATAATAAAATAAAAAAATAAACTGTTGTTGAGCAGATTTCTATCCGAAATTTCCCAGTAATGAGCAAATAATGTGAACAACTCGAACACCCTTGTAGAATAAGTTCCCTACGCTATGCTTCACGGAAGCACTCTAAATCGACGCTTACGAAAATGGTCGCTTCATAAGCGTTGTCACTAAACTTCCCTCGTGGACTAATCTCACAAATAAAATAAAAAAAAAGACTCGATAATAAAATAAAGAAGATAAAGCTCGACCAGTTGCAAGAAGAAAAAAACTGATCCATAAGACGTGCTTTACCTTTTAGGTAAGCACTTTCTTTTGCTTGGAACTAACGCTTACCAAAATGTCTGCTTCGTGAGCATTGTCATTAAGCTTCCCTCGTGGACTACTCTTTACATTTTAGGTAAGGACTTTCCTTTGCTTGTAACTATCGCTTACCAAAATGTCTGCTTCATGAGCGTTGTCATGAAACTTCTCTCGTGGAGTACCCCACAACTAAAATAAAAAAGACAAAACTCGATCGATTGCAAGAAAAAAAAAGCGGTTCCATCAGAAGTGCTTTACATTTTAGGTAAGGACTTTGCTTTGCTTCAATGACGACTTGAAATATCCGCACTCAAAATACTTTCCTTCTTAGCACAGGATGTACACCGAACCTAACAATTTCCCCTAGATGTTCTTTAGAGAATTTATTTAAAATCATAAAAACTATAAGTGAGTACACATATATATATCTAAGACAAACTAATTATTATTATCCGCATATTATTATTCTCCCTTTCATTCTTCTCCCTCGCCCTCGCCCTCGCCCTCACCCTCTCCTTCTTCTTCATCTTTTTCTTCTTTATAAGGATATTCTGGCATAATGAAATTGAAATCCACAAACATTCCCATCTGTAAATGAGATCGAAAACGTTATTTAAATTCCCTTTCAAAATCGTTTAAAAGCTTACAACAACTGCGGCACCAATCGAAGCTATCAAGCCACTTATTAATACACCGTTATAAAGCTTTTGATGACTATCGTAATTTTTCTTCCACGAACCACTGGGTACAGGGCAATCATTGAACGTCGGCCATTCGCCGCCGTCCTTGAACTTGGCCTTGACCTGATTATTACGTATATTCATATACTCTGTAATCACGCATACAGCGGAAGTGTTTCACTCACCAGAGCATCTTCTTTTATAGATTTAATTCCTATCATTTATACTTACTTGTCTGATATATTCTAGGTCCACGTTTTAGCAAATTTAAGGCAAACATTATTTATATTTAAATGATTTCACAAGAGTTTATAAATTCTTATGAAACGATTTGACATTTCCGTTCATGGTAATGAATTTTTCAACATACTCTTGTCATAGCTGTCAAACGAACAAGAAAATCAAAAAAATTCTTGCATAGCAAAAAGACAAAAAAAAATTCTTTATTTAGTGAAAGGTTGATTCGTGTGAAGACTAGTACCAGCAAACAAAATAATAAAAATTTCATAAAGGTAGACAATAAAATTCAAATAAGGAATTAATGATATCGTATAAGTTCGCTTTAGAGAGGGTGAGCGTAACATGCTACATCAGCTTAACCATTATGTTTCGTTTTAAGAGGCAGAAAGCCCGTTTAATTCAAATAAGAAGGTGTTGCTGCACTCCGTCACCGCCTATTTGAGACTTAAAAGAAGCGTAGATATATAACTTTTGTCTCTTCCTGATTTCACGCTTTCGAAAATAATTGATGTAAGACGTAATAGGTTAACATACAAAAATTTATAAAAAACCTGTGCCTATAAGTTTTTTAATCTTTTTAACATCGGTATTAATGTTAATTCCTTAGATTTTTTCTTAGGGTTTTGTCTCGTCAAACAAACCAGTTTACCCTCTCCGATCTCTGTTGTCCCCACTTTCCTCAGAGTTTTGCCATGTTCTTTACCATATTTAATATTTAGTGGTTAGAAATTTCTTCTTGGAATTCATGTAAATGGTGACATTGCTTCTTTTAGGCTATGTTGCTTACACGCGTACGCACGGTGATAATCAAACTAACTATGGTTAGACAACGGCTGCTGAGGATAGTAGCGCTTTTGTATAATTTAAAAGTTAAAACATCGGGTAGGGTTTCCAAACACGTCTACAGACAGGGACGATTACAAAGAAGAGAGACGTATTCTCCGTCTTGCGAAAGTTAAAATAATAAGTTTTTCTATAAGTTTACCTAATAAGTTTTTCTCGCAGAGGTTAGTTTTTCAAATAGCTGTACCGCAATTCTAAGACAATTAAACAACAGAAATGGAAAAGGTATAATGACTTTACAGCCTATACTGAATGGAAATTTCTTCAAACCTAGCCTTAGAAATTGGAGATTATTTTGCAGTTGTGTTATTTGTTCAGTCAGAACTTTCCGTTGGTCTTCCATGATATTTTTACTAACTTTTAGATGAACTGTTGCTGTGAATTTCAAGATATGGTTTTTTCCCTAATGTGTTTGAGTATGGGAGGCGAATAGAACTTTTAACACACTTCAGTCTCCTTTTGGTTTGCTGGGCGAATAAATTTACACAAGCTATAAAAATGAAAAATAGGCACCAGTCGACTTATTCAGGTACCTGTTGTTATGCGAGTATTTTTTATGCGATTTTTTTTTCGGTGCGATTTGTTTTATGCGAATTTTCTGTTAGTGCGACTTGTTTCGAGCGAAGTTTTTTTATGCAATGTATAAACTTGTAGGTTTTCTGTACCCACTTACGCCAAGAAATGTAGATTTAGTAGGAGCTTCAGCGAAACTGATCTTATCGAAACTATTGAGGACGAAGCTCTCAATGATGATGGCCTTATCAATAATTTAACAAGTCATTGAGACGAACAAAAAGAACCGCATTCTATGACAGCGGATAAAATATATGTAGGCATCCAGTCGGTCAGCAAATTGAAAAAGCATTTTTTTGAAATTCCGAAAAAAGTTCGTAATTCCTAAAAAACTATCGAGCGTGCATATGTGGCTATCACGACATTTAGAAGCAGCTCACTTAATGACCGTCGTCGCAAACACTTATCAGTAAGTCCATGGTAATAAAAGACAATTCAGCTCTAGTATCTTCAAGCGAAGAAGGCGATTACGAAATTTGTACATCGTAAGGTTATCCACGGCTTGGAGTACGACGGGTCATATTGAATTATGCATATTTTCAGAATTTCTCTACATTTGAAATAAGAAATTAAATTTTATTAAAATCTATTAATTAATTTTTTTTTTTTTTTTTGTTAAAAAGCAGTTCCTTGATTTCGTAAAGCTTTGACATATTTTCTAAAGGAGACTTTTTTAACGACGTCTTTCACAACTGCGTTCTTTCCCACTCTGAATGGTGGCTCTTGCTGCTGAAAATGTCAACCCTCGACTTAAATCTTAACCAAAGATTGATGTGAAGGGATCAGAGCTCTCTATGGGCCTACTCGCCCAGAATCTCAGGTTAATCTAAAAAATGAATAGATCGTTATTACAAGATTATGCTTCGAACCGTTTCAACCTATCGCGTGTAATTGCGGAGAACAGTAAGTAACTTAAAAGTTGATTCATTACAAAGATATCAATGTAAGACTCACCCCCCAGAGTTTGGCTGTAATAGAGTCATTCATGGTTTGCTGGAAAGAAAGTCCACTTTATTAAAAATTATAGATTCAAAAGGCAACACACACTGGACTCGCAGTTTAAAAATTAAATCATTTTTATTTTTTAAAATTAATTGAATGAATCTTTTCATTCTGCTCTTGTATAGCTCTTGTATCTGCCTAGTTATCATATCATATCTGAATTGTTATATTATTAGAATTGGGGGACAATAGGTTTCAATTCATTTACAATGTCTTTCTATCACATTTACTTATTATCTTTATTGGATAGATTGCGAATGCATAGGAAAAATATGCACAAACATACAATCACTTTTCTTATTCTTATTCTTAAAGTGTACGAGTAATCAAATCAAAGGAATGAAAGTTTTATTAACCGTAATACAAAAAATATCTCAGATTTTACTGATTATTGTGAGATTCTTTGCTTTTTTCTTTCTTATGCCTGCTGGTAATTTCGCCTGCTTGATGGAGATAATAAAGACTCGGAGAGGCATATATTCATTGATTTCCTTTTACACTAATCAGCCTGTAGTCGTTTACGTAAGTGTGGTATTGTCTTGACAGCTTTTGCAAAAATGCAAAAAAAAAAAAAAGAAAGAAAAAAAGAAATGCTTTCATAAGTTTTTATTATGCATTAAATAAAAAAACGAATCACTTGATTGATTGGATTGAAGCGATACACTACAGTAAAACTAAATGATTGAAAAATTGTTTTCTGTAATTTAAGATCTTAAGATCCTATTGTATGTACGTGTTGTGTTGTTCAGCTTAAAAAGCAAAAAAAAAAAAAAAAAAAAAAAAAAAAAA
>CCAG010016885.1:0-18931 GCA_001077435.1 Glossina morsitans morsitans | reverse complement strand
AAAAAAAAAAAAAAAAAAAAAAAAGAAAGAAAGCAATGACAACAATTTTGTTACCGTTTTCTGTATGTTTCATTGAACGGTTACTACACGTTCACTATATACACTGTATACACTAGGTTCGTGACTCGGTTTGTAACACGCCAAAAATACGCTATATAAAGTCCATAATATCATTAAATCCTTAAGCATTGGCCCATGTGACGGCGCTTTTTGGGAACTTCCATGATGACGGAACCTGGAAAATTGTTCTGAATCGTCATTAAGTATATGCCAAAAGCTGTTAATTAGAATCCTTTACAGATATCAAAATTAATTTTCAATTTTTACCAGTGTAACCAGGTGTCAGATTATATCCGCGACGGGCAACAAGCCGTCTTTTGCAACTTCTGATAGTTATCGAAATTAATCATGGAAAGTTTGCCACCCAGGAATTGAGCGCTTAGTTGACACGCCTTGAATTCGCCAAACGTTTTTTTTTTCCATTTCTATTTAAGCGCTTGAAGTTGCGAGTATCCTTAATGCTGCCCGAGGCGAATATACTTTTCTTAAGTTTATTTAAAGAAATGACAGCATTTATACCATATAATGTGTTTACATTGATTTTTTTTTTTTTTTTTTTTTTTTTTTTTTCATGCACGTAAACAGTCGCTCGTACCTACAAACACATATATCTATGTGTATATACACATATTTAGCAGCAACATACGAAATGAACAGGAATTAAAAACAATTAAAGCACAATTTAAACTGTCCAACACCAAACCGACACAACCGATCAAATGATCAGTAATAAATGTTTTACAAGACAATTGCTGGAAAGAGGAGACAGTTTACATTACAGTTAATGTGCATTCTGTCGTATATACAATATATTGTATGCATGTGCATACAACCATACCTTTCCCCGGAAGCATATTTGTTACGAATGTGATGTGTGTGCGATTGTAAGCGAGCGAAAAGGCAAACTGCGCACGTTTTTGCGCAAGTAGTTGCAAGAGTTTTAAATCAAATATAGTGGCATAGAAAGACACTGAAAGTTTCGGTTAGGTTTTCGTTTGCTATGCTTTGGTTTGGTTTGGCTTGGTTTTGTTTTACTGGCCACAACTGATGTTCCTGAAAATATAAATACAGAGATGAGCTATATATTTAAAGTTGAATAAATGAAAAAGAAACAAAAAAAAAAAAAAAAGAAAAGAAGAAATGTCTCGTACATTGCAAAATAAATGTAATGCAACAGAGGGGAAAAAATAAGAGGATTAATAACATAAAATTGTTTCAATTCTCCTCAGGGGGCGTTATTAGGTTTAATTTGCGAAAGCAAAAAATAAAACAAAAAAAAAATCCACTTTCATGCGGTTAGTTGAAGTTTTGAGATTTACAAAATCAACAACAACGCAACGAGAGATGAACGAACCAACAGACGGACGGACAAAATAAATAAAAATATTTCACTGTATACTTAATGTATGGAAGTAATTCAATATAGCATTTAAAAGTTTCAATTTCAGTTTCGTTTTAATGGCTTTTAATTTGATTAATGGAATAAGAGCAACCCAGGGAGAGAAAACAGGAAGATATTCGCACATGGACAGAGTGAATGCAATCATGCGCCATAATTGTATATGACACGGTATGTTTTCATATACAGAGTGTTACAAAGCACAAAAAGGGATTTTTCTTCTTATTAGAATTATTCATTTCAGAAATACACGGTACAACATATATGTGTACATATGTATGATTTTTTATCGCCTGACTTTAAAGAATGTTTAGCATTCCTCCTCAATCTTTTCATAATAACTACTTAGTTGAGAGTAAAAAAAAGATTTACTAACATAAAAGTAGAGAAAAGTAACACCACTGTAAGTGTAACATGCTATGTCTGCAAATCTAAGCATTTCATTGCATAAGTTTTGTATAGCACACAGGCATCTTCTTCTATCGCCTAAAATTATGTAACAGACCATGAAGACAATATTCACAGTTGCATTTAACAAATTTAAGAAATAATTTTCTAACCGTAATAATCAACTCATAGACATCTATATAATGTCTACACGCAACAGCATTAAAAACTAGATTTCTAATTGTAAGATTTAAAAACCTACGGAACGAACGTATTTGACATTATGGAAAAATTTTTAGGGCCGTGGTCACGAATTTAACTGGCAGACAGATGGACGGACCGGACTAATATGATTTCATGAACAGTCCTAATCAATCCTATATAAATTTTATAGAAACACCCAAAATAAATATTTAAAAAACCTGTCTTAGCCCAAACTAGAGTAGACAAGTACGATAAATGGATGAATATTATAAGAGATTTTAAGCGTCTTAAGACATGAAAAATCGATAAAACGGAAAATAGTTGTTAAATCCAGTAAATAGCGCTGTTGCCTTCTAAATATTATCTCATATTTTTTAACCTTATGAATTTTTCAAGCTTTGGCAACTCTTCCTACTAATTGAGTACAGAGTATTTGGTTGTCATTCGTGTCTTGAAAGATGGATACATTTTTTTCTACTGACATATCATTTGATATCATTTACTACCATTTGATTAATGAATTACTCAATGGAGCTAATCTCCAGGAAATCCTTCGCTTTTCATCGCTTCTACATTCCTTAAAAGTCGTAGTTTCCGTTTCGAATCTTCGTAAAAGGCAGTTTGTTCCATTCTGGTTCACCAATGAATTACTAAACTTCCGCATAAGACAAGTGGATTAAGCTGGAGGGGAAATTTGAAGATGATGGTAGCTTAGGGGAAACAACTGACCGCTTCGCAGCAACTCAATATTATTCATATATCAAATTCCTCTCGACTAAGAATTGCTTAACAAGTGCCTCGCGATCACTCATACATCACGTATAACTAATGTTTTTTAGTGATAGGTAGATGGGATTTCGACATAATTTCACTGAAATTACGATTTTTCCTGATTTCATTTGATATTTTTATACGCTACACCGGATACTTGTGGTAAAAGGGCACACTAAATTTGTACGGATACGTGCAATACCCAGGGCAACCTGGGATAGGCCCATCGTTTATTATACCGATCGATTCAAAATGACTTTCTGGATCTACCTAAGCTTGCCGGTCTGTCTGTCCGCCTGTCCGTCCTGTTTCCTTGTATTCAACCTACAGATTGTAACTTTTGTGATATTTTGTAGGGCAATGTAGAGTGTTTAATGGTCGAGCGTAGCCCACTATAGCGTTTCTACTTGGTTTTTAATTTTTTCTTAATTTCACTGTAAACGTAATATTAAGAAACGCAACTCCCGAATGTGGTTACCTGTAACGCTTATGGGAGAAATAGACGTAGATAATTTTAGACAAAGGCTTCCTGTTGAACCCTGTATACTTTCTTTTTTTTTTTTTTTTTTTTTGGGGCACACATTTTATATTTGATTTATGTGTGTAATCTGTTGTAATGGCTCAGTTTAATGATTTTAATCACATGTGAGTTTATAATAATAATAATTTTCATATCTTAAGCATATATTTAGTTTAGTTTAGTAAAATGCATTTATTTGTTCTTCTAAGACAACAAACAAGTGTTTGTGTTTTTAATTATTCTCCATCTATTCTTAAACAGCCGCATACATGTCTGAAACGTGTTCCTTTTTGTTTTTTTCTAAATATCAAGAATTTCTACTTCTTTGTATTTAATCTTCTTTTGCTGTTATTAGCACAAGCTGTTTGGTTAAGCGTCTGAGTGGTAATTACGCCTATTTTCTATATCTTTGTCTTTGTTCTGAAACGAAATGAAAGTTTCAATTAGCCTTCTAGAAGAAGAAAGAAATATCAAAAGCAAACACTTGAAAGTATTCAACATTATTATTATTATTGCTCTTGAGAGTTATTTTTCTTTTTATGATTTTAATAATAATTTTTTTTAAAACAACTTTAAAACAAAAAAAAATAAAAAAGATCTTAGATTTGCCTAACTGTCCGTGTAAGAAAAATAAGAAAGACAATCGTCTAAAACGTTGATTGCAGATACTTGCATTTTCTTTCTTGAATTTTTGCATTTTGAATAAAGAAGGAGATGGAAACGGACAGACAGACAGACACTCAAAGTAGAATCTTCTTATATGATTTGAAAATAAATAAGGAAGCAAACGATTGCATTTAGTTTTTACATCTTCGGCCGCCATAGCGCTGACCGTTCTACGTTAGTTTCATTTCACTTTACTTTACTTGCATCTATCCATCTGCTACAGTTCATTTGTCAGTTAAGCTCGATTAACAAGTGTTTTAGATTTCACGTTCTATACGCTCTATTCGAATAGACAAATGCACACTTTTAGTGATTGCGGATTGTGTGCTGCTTTATGAGTTCAAGCTACATAATGCTGTTCTTTGTGGCTTTTATTAATGCTTTTTCTTTTATGATTATAATGTTTACCATTGTATGCAAGTGCGCGTGTTCAAAGTCGCTTCTGAGCGGCTTCTTGCGTCTACTTATATTCATATACAAAAAAAAAAAGTAGATTTCTTTCAAAGATATAATAAAAAATAAAAAAAAAAAAAATCCTCCTTTTTTTTCTTTTGCGATTGATATGAAATTTTTTAAGTAATCACTTCCCTCTCAGTTCACTTAAATATGAATATAAGCGAAAAAAAGTTATTACATATATACATCTTTGACCACCTGAAAAATATGCTCTATAAGAGATTGTCTCGTAAAGGAGATACGTATTTACCTATATACTTATATGGTACTCTGGTCTATTAGTATACCTTCTTTTAAAGATAAACATTGAAGTATAAAAGTTAAAGGACCATTTTTATATACCTCCTTATTAAGTGGTTAAGTGGTATCTTCTAAATTAATTCGAAAGATAGGCCTATAATTCGTGGCTTAAGAGGTAGTGCAAGTCGAATTTTAAGAGAAGAGAAAAATCTCATTGTCTCACTTTACATGATTGTAGCTAGTGGAGCATATAGGACTTTTTCAGAATTTCGAAATTTGTACGATAGGCCAGTGTTTGAACGAAATAAATAGTCCGACAACAACTAGACCGAAGAAAAGATTTCCAGACAGTTCCCAATTTTATGTTAATCAAGAGAAATGAGATGAAAAGAGGCGAAATCGTTTCTTTTAAGTGTCGCACGAGAAGTTGTTTTGTGTTGATTTCAATATTTTTCTTACATTTAAGAAAACGAAGGTGTAACGTTAAATTGTAACTAATTTTATTATCAACGCGACTTTTATTATAGTTTTCATTATTATTCAAATCAAAAGACACCTTTTGAGTTGTGATTAAGTCTGTCGTTGACGCATTTTCTTCTTTTTTTGTTTTTGACAAAATGATTTACAATTCCAAGGTGAACGTTTCATACGCACGCTATTCGAGGATTGGTTGTTTGTTTAAATGAAGCTACACCTTAATTGTTGAAAACACACGGCGTGTGTATGCATTGTAAACACGGCGAATTGTATTTCTGTTTTTTTCAATGAAAATATGTCGTTAAATTGGCATTAATTTGGTTAAGTTGCAATTCATTTCATAATTAATAACATGACTTACACACTTTTCGGTATGAACGGCGTATATATATATGTAATTACATTGTGTTGTTTCATTAAAAGATATTTTTATGTTCTTTTTTAATGAAGAGATGCCGTTAAATTGTAATCGCTTTCATCATCAGGTCAATTATTTTTTAAAGCAACTTAGACTGCTTGAATTAAAGAGTACTTCAAGAATATTTGGAGTTTTAGAAGCGGGAATGAAATGAGCAGTGTACTAATGCATGTGGTTTGGTCCAACTATGTGATGCTTCACGCCGCACATGGCGTGAAGCCTTAATCAAATGGGTTGCCTAGAACCATTGGTAATTTGTCTAGTTGAACTGGTCATCCCTCAACCTTGAAAGACAATCCCACGGGAGAGAGGGAATATTCCAAGTAATGCAGTGCCAGAATGAAAGTTCAAGTATGGTCCAAACTTTCTCCTTCGGATTATTTAATGCCCCCGCATTTGGGGATAACCACGGCCACCACGAGCATTCCCCGAAGACCGCATCCAGCAGTCAGTTCTCGTACATTGATAAGCCTGCTGCGCTCAAACTTATCATACCAGCTCAAATTTATCATACCAGCTTCCACCGAGGTTTCCACATGGTATGTCAATATTCAAGCTTCCTCCTGAAGGATCATGGCCAGCATCAATCTGTAGTGCAGCAACCAACGCTGTCACTTTTACGCGTGTAAGCGGGGCCCACGTGACTTTGTGAGCGGGCAACCTATACACGGGGCAACCCCCGTGGATCCCATACCTCTTATTAACATACTTTGCAATTATCAGCATGGACGGATTTTCCATACTTCCGGGGAAGGCTCCCCTAGTATTCTGCTCATTGATTTGGTCTAACTACTGGAACACTTTTTCGTCCTTTTAACCAAGGTCCGCTAAGAATGTGAAACCTTTACCAAGTAACGAATAGAGAAAAGTTACGCCATCGCTCATTACAATAATCAACAAGAGCACTTACGAAAGAAGTTTGAAATATCTTTGTTCTTCTTTTTAATTGAATCACTTCAAGTTTAACCTTCTGTGCGGTCTGATCGATATCAAATTAATTCGGTATAAAAATGATGTGAAATTAACTTCAGTTTGGGCGATTACATGGTTCACTTATCACTTTCAAATCATTACTCATCGTATAATGAAAGTAAAAGATGAAAACGATTTTTCCGCTGTTATGTCCTGGAATAGATGAAATAGTCCTACAACCATTGCACTAATCTTTTATTAAATAACTACAGAGTCACCGTTTACAGTATAAAACAGACTCCATTCCGGGAACCCAGTTAAAATTCACGGCATCAGTTCATGATTGAACTCATTGGTGAATGATTAAAGGGGAACCAGATGGAAAACTTCTCAAGACCAAGTTTGAAAATGAAGAAGATTTGATCATAAAAATTTTAAATTACCTCGCAAGAGTAGAGAAAAATGCTTCAAATCAATCTGAAATTTGATCCAAGAAGTTCCTTATAAACCCAGACCCAATCAATTGCGACGAATGTCACAATTTTTTGTGTATACTTTGTTGGAACGATAGGCAACACGATTACTTCATTTCTTTTTAACTCCATATATATAAATAAGTTGATATTTTTACAATAAACGTGAGAGATTTTCCGATATTGTTTAACCATAAAGATGACTAATCAGTGGCCATTTAATCTGTTTAAAAGAAAAAATTGCCTCGAATTGCACATGCACTTGAAGTTGTTTTACTATTTGTAAAAATTAATTGAATTTTTCTTGAACAAAATGTGTTTTTGTTTCTTTTTATTTTTAATTTTTTTTTTATTTGTTCGCATGCTGTGTAAACAGAAGTCAAAACTAATGCACATGCACTCAGATACTTGAACAAAAAACTCTTGTTTGAAAATTGTTTGAAAATTCAAAGAGAAAGTAAACACACAACTGTAAAAGCTAAACTTACGTTAAGTCGAATCTCGGATACTCACCCACTGCCCGGAGCAACGTATATATATGAAGTGAACTTTTAAATTCCTAACAACTGTACAATGACACGAAAACTATTACGAAATATTTTTTCGAGTTCGCTTCAGTTTTTTAAGTTTTTGTAAATAAAACAGACAGACGTACTCTATGAATTATATCTGCATGCTGCAAACGTAACGACGAAGAAAATGAACAAATTAACAAAAAGAAGTGAAGATGTACAATAGCTTTGTAAACCTTTTTATTACGTTTTCTAGCATAACTTCTTACCAATGATTAATGCGTCTGTTTGTGTTTTTTTATTTTATTTTTACTGAGCTACCTTTTAACATCAGCTCTTATGATTCCAACAACGATAGCATTGCCATTACATTCGCGCAAAGTTCATGCAAGCATAACTTAAACGTCTTCTTGTTCATCAGCATAAGCATTATTGTCTTACAACTTAATCAACGTTATCACACAACTGTTACATTAGCAAGGTGTTCGCTTTTGTCATTTCTAAGTGATACCGCCACACACTTCAAACGTTCATCATTATTTGAGAGTGTGTAAATCTTATCATTCAGTTTGCAACACATACATAAGGTCAACAAATAGTATTTAAAAACATGTTCCATGTGTTCTACGTGTGTCTTCCTGAATTGTCAAAAGTATTTACGAATGCTTAACCATTGAAGAGAAGCGCCTTTTAACAGGAGCTGTTTGTTTATTTATTTATATTTTGTTTTTAATTCAGCTTCAGAATGAGTGAAATATATATTCTTAAGAATGAAAAGACAGACGTCCTTGCGATTACGTGCGCAGAACACAATTGATTTACTAAATAAAATAAACCACTTAAATATAAGTTAATAATATCACGAGAACCCAGGAAACACCTTTCAATTGCTAACTCGCATGCCATTTAGAAATAAACAGCGAAAAAAAGCATGGGAGTAAAAAAAAAAAATCGACTCAATTTGACTTGAGCTTGCGAGCTCAAATTGAACATACAATCTTTTATTAACTTTAAGCCCGAATATTAATTAACGAAATTACTTAGGCAAACGGCAAGACACACGCGTTATATAGCGTTTTTTTTTTTTTTTATGATATAAACAGAGCCCCCTGGCGAAACGAGATTACAAACGTCGTTTAAGCTTTTAAATAAAACCCTAAGTGGGTTAAGCATTTTATAATTGAATCTACATTAACTAAGTCTTAACCGCTTATAGTTCCTCGATGGACGGATGAGAACATAAAAATCAGTTTCCATTGGCAAGGTCAGTGAATCAATTGTACCGTTTATTAACGTTACTAACAAGCTAATATCTAATATGTGTCCCCGTTTCTCAAGCGACGGTAATGCTATTAATGGTAACCGGTTTACATAGGGGTCCCACCGCAGACTACTTAGAGCAAAATGTGAAAACTGCTTTTGAATCGATTCTGTTGACTCAATGTAACACCGAAAGGATTGCGACCATACTACCAAGATTGTGTAAAATCTCCTCGCAATGTATGCGCCATCAAATGTCCGACACCACCCTTTAATAAATCCGTGTACAAATCTAGTTTTATTTTAATATACTGGAAACCCCTGAAAATGTATTCAACACTTTGACTCTATAAATAATAATTCGTAAGGTGAAAGGATTTTATTCAGATTATGGTTACGTTCGAAATAAATAAAAACATATTCAATTTTTTAATAGAAACAATTTCTCTGTACAATGCTTGACAAGCTTTTCTACTTAACTACTTTTGTAATGAAGAGTAATTCAATTCACATCAATCATCAACAATTTCGACTCAAACTAAACCAGTAACTTTCCTTCTGCGTTTGCATGATGAACTTTTATAAAGCAATACCAATACAACGCTATGTGAATCGCGCTGGGCTGCTCGTAAATGCACAATCACTTGAATGCAAAAGTACACTTTCAAGTGCATTTGTAACTAACTCTAAGTAAAACGACAATGACAGCGCACGAGACAAATATGAACCGTTTCGGTGTCGTTGATCTCTTTTACAGTTTTCTTTGTCGAAAAGCAAAAAATTCGAAAGCCAAAGCCAGCTTAAAGTGAGTCTTGGATACCCTTCTTGATTTTGACTAAAAAACTTATAGCATCCTTAAAGCATTTAATGCTGCGGGCTTAAGCATCAGAAAAAGAAAAATTTATGGAAGAATATGAAAACCTAAACCTTCTTTTAAAATTCAAGAAATGTGTTAAAAGAATATCTTACGGAGAATTTATAGGACTTGCTTCAACAGTTTGTAATATTCTTCCTTTATATACCTAATACTACTAAATAATTTTTCCTGTAAAGGTAAACTAATAGATAGAATGGAGGAAAATATTTTTCCCTTACTGTTGCCCTTTTAAAATTATGAAAGTTTCAAGAAAAAGAAAACCGTAATGTTTCGGGAAAATCGTCTATCTCGTCAGGTCTGTTATATCTTTGGGTACCAACAGAGTAATGTTATAATTATACGCACAAGCCGCTCTTCTTGGCATACACACTGGATCGTAAAGTTGAATATCTATATTGCGAGGATGAATAAGTTCCCGCTGTTCTCTAAGAGAACGCATAACTATTACTATGAGATGCTGAATTTAACAGTGGTTTCTCCGTCTTCAAGGTCTACCTGTAAGCTTTATGCACCGGTCTTAGCTATATCACTGCAGGGCAACTGCGCAACTTTTAGCCTTTGAAGACATGAACTGAACGAGGCTTGCGCGAAAGAAACACCATTTACAGGAATCTTGACCTTTTCTGCTCATTTTAGACAAAAGTACAAGCGCACTGCTGAATTCTGGGCAATGAAAAAAGAGCGGTAAACAGATTAGGGGAACGATGAACATCTATGGTATAGGTGAATATTAATGGCGGCCCTATTTGAGGGGAGTTCATATGGATATACATTAACCGCAAATATTGATATAATTGGGACGAAAACAGATGCAATATGCCATAAAGTGTGCTAAAGCAGTTTCCGACTGTTATAAAGTTCGGCCCTACTTTAAAGAGGATACCTTCTTGAGTCTAGTATACATTAATATTTATTAAGAAATCACCAGAAGATTATTCGCATTCCTAATAGAATAACATTAGCCTCCATCTTTGGATGAAAACCCTTGAAAGCCCTCAAATGAAGGGATTAAAACGTCAAGGCTACCAGAAATTTTGAAATATTAGCAGAAGCTTAATTTTAATTGGCTTCATTAAAACTAAGTTTGCTGTAATTAAAGTAAATAAATTTCATGATAAGCGTGATGCAAGTCATACTATTAATTTATTTGAAATATCCGCTCACTTATACTAAATTCAAAATATACCGAACGCTATCATAGACAAAATCACAAACAATAAAACATAATTTTAATAGCAGAAGCATTGTGCATACAGTCACGTTATTCATGAAACTTAATTAAAACAAACGAGAAAGTTACACTTGACTGCAGTCGACTCCTAGATACCTACCGTTTCGAAGTGGTATAAAATAAATTGGATCGATTACATCGAACCTCCTTGCGAATCTTGTTGCGTATTTGTGGATGCATCGGATGAATTCTCTGTCCACTTTCTATGTTCAAAAATGCACTTCTCAATTTCACTCTGTCCAACTTCGATAATCTGCACAACAGCAAATTGGCCACTATATTAATTTTATGAGTCCTTTAGAAGATGTTTCTACGTGTCATGAACGAAAGGGTACAACTCCTTCGGCGGTGAAAAAAGTATTCATTTTACGTATTCTCTAATAAATATATTCCGGGGTCATAAATGAAAGGAGAAATTTCCGTCAGCGGGGGATGTAAAAATAGCAAAGTGAAGTTGTCATGAATTTGGCCGATCAACCTCACTTTTGTGTGCGTTCTTCCAGCCAAACTACAGATCACCATGTATCTCACTCAATGTAAACATTTTTACGATTAGGTAACGCCTGTCTCAAGCTAGCTTTAATAAGTCAATATGTACCCGATTCCAACTTTCTATCTTACGTTGACCAAAAATTTAAATTGATTAATAAATGTAAGATGTCATCTTGTTTGGCAGATAAAACAAGCCAGAAACTTTCATTCAATTTCAGACGAATTTCGAATACCTGCTCCTTAGTAATGAGTGCATCAGATTATCAGATATTTGACATATTTCAACTCAATTTTAATTGAATTGTAATTCAAATTTAATTTCAAATCAAACCTGAAGTTCAGCGAAATTCCACTTTTTCATTTCATCAAAATTTTGCAAAACTTTTTGGGAAATCCACTTAGGTGGGGACAATTTTAAACTGACTAAGAACTTCCTGAAAATTAAGATTGTTTTAGCACGTTTTTTAATGCCCACCTTTGCATAGCATAAAACGTTACAGAGCAACAAGTAAAAACGTAAAACCGTATAATCAGGCAAAGCGTCAGGCAAAGTCATCTAAGACTCCAGCTCACACAAAATTCTTCATCGCATACCATTGTTGATTTATTTTCTTAACAAATTAATAAAAATTATATCTTGTTTGTTGGCAGAGCTCACATGGGAAAGTGTGAAAGTCTTAGTATTCTTCAACTGAACAACAAGAATTATTGCAACTTGTGAGAAAATTTCCACGTAAAGACTTTTTGAAAGGAAGGGTTATATAAATAGTGGCCATAAAAATAATTTAATCGATGAGGCTTTACATAAAAGTCCAATCCATTTTAAATATTGTTCTTCCTTGTGGATGTATCAAAGTCCGTCCAAATGTGTGAAAAATTGGGAGCAGTCTGTCGATGGCTGGTCCGGTGTCAGACTGTCAGACAAACAGATTAGCTGAGATCTATCTATTCAGAAAGTAATTCTGAGTCTATCGGTTCAGTGAAATGTGGACTTATCTTATGTTTTGCCTTCGCACGACTTTAATGTGGTCTGTGGCGCGGCTGGTGTAGTATATAAAGAAAATCCCGTCGGTAATAAGATTAAAAAAAAAAAAGCTTGAAATGTTTTATAGAAAATATTGAATCAGTTTCCCTCCTTTCCTATTATTCCTATTATTATGAAACTTCATTGGGTTTTTTTTCTAACTTTTAATCAAATATATATTTGGAGAAGATTTTTCAAGACATCAAGGAAAATTAGTACATTATTACGAAAGAATTCTGTCAAGAAGAGAATGCAGCACAATACGAACATTTAAGTGTTTCGAGTTTCGCCAAGATATCCCGAAATTTACCTTCTCATATGTACAATAAATAGACACACTACGGTTTGGTATTCCTACCGTTCAGTATGCGTGCGTTTTGATGATTTTCTAAACGTTAAATGAAATGATAAAATTATTGTGTTTTCATTGCTCGAAGGAAAATATGAAAAATTTGTCAAAATTGGAAAATTGGAATAAATTGGAGGCTTATATAAATTACGTCTTCTTGTTTTGAACTTTTAAGACTTAAGTAAAAATTGTTTACGACGTACGACACGTATCGAAATCTGGTCGGGATAGACCATAAATTCTACCTATGTATGTAAAATGAGTCGCTCGAATCTGATTTGCTTGACTTTCGAATTTCGCATGATTTTCGACATACACTTTATGAGTTATTATCCCTACTTACTGTACTTAACCTTTAGACGAGAGTTAGAGTTTTATACCTTATCAAATGCATTGTAAAGAAATTATAGAATTATTTCGATAGAACTGGTTGCACTGCTCAAAAATGAACACTATTAACACAATTGGAATGGACCGTTCCGCACATAAAGCTCGATTCCTAAAAAATCCAATTCCTTTTTTATTTCATGATACAATGATCATGATTAAAACACCATTACATAGCTCTCTTTCTTCAAGTTTTTTAAACTTAAACCGCTTAGGATTTACGATACCCGGCGCTCAGCTGAAACATCCAGATTCGACCCCTAATGCAATAGAGTACATAAGAAATACTTTGCTAGCCATACGGCGCGGAGTGCCCACGTGGCATAAAGTATAAAAAAAGAAAACAAATTCAAGCAACTTATAACCTAATATATACTTATGTGAGTTTATAAATATTCAACGGTTCTGTTCTTTGGTAATGACCTCCCCGTCGCTCCGTTGCTCTTGAGCTCTCTAATCATAAATTCTTTAAATAGAGATCATTTAAGAAGCTGTGCGCAGGACACATGGACTAAACTGGAATGCTTAGTCCTGATACATAATCTTATGTATTTATGACGAATAGTTTTATAAGAAAACTTATCACTTTATAAAGATTGTCATAATATTAATGAGTATTTTTAATTTTTTAATAAAATCAATTATTTTTTCCAACATTTATAATACTTTTGGCGCTTTGGAGAGTTAAGATGAGTAGTTTTTATTGAAGCGATTGCTGGGCTTTATTAACAATATTAAATTTCCTTTCTCTTCTTCTTCTTCTTCTTTGAAAGCTTTAATTGTTTATGGTTTATTAACATTGACGGTCGCTTTGAGGTCATATAACCATAAAACTCTTTTGCGGTCAGACTTATTAGCCTAACGTCTTGTCTTGAAATCAGTTACATATAATTATGTTTAACCTTTAAAAAGTTTAAAGACGAGTTCGTCGGTTCGTCTTAAACTATCTTGGATTAGCAATGTAAACTTCCTCTTCAATCGCTCTTATCGGCCGAGTAGACATATAGAATGCTTGTTAGTGACAAAAATTACTGTTTTCCTGTTTTACTGGATTCAGTAGGTTATTTAAAAAATAGTTGACAAAGCCATTAACGACAAACACTCTTAGTGACTTTTTGAACATAGGAAATATTGGTTTTCATTATCTGGATACAATACTTTCTTTTAGAGGATCGCAAGTTTACTAGAGTGAAAGCTTCGAACAAGGCGAACGCAGTTTCATGTGTTTTTGGGATCGTAGTGTCTGCTCTTTGTAATGTGCCTGAGATACTTTCAATTGCTTGCTTTCAAAAAGAAAAATCATCGAATTTTTTGCAGCATTGGAAAGATAAAATCGGGGAAAAATGCCAGCAAAATGTAAAGAGGATATCACTGCTTCATCAAAACAATACGCGATTTGCATATTCATTATCGCCAAAAGTCAAAAAGGTTCGAATTTTTTCTCCCGAACACTATTTGCCGGATTAAGATTCCTCCCTATGGAAAAGGATGGCTGTTTGGTGGACTCGCCTGCTGTTAGTATAAACACCGTTTTGAAGCTATTGGAAATAGCTGAGAAATGCAAGTGGAAAATAATCTTTACCGAATCTCTTCAGGTCGAATCTGTCTCGTAGCATAATCGCATGGAACCAATGACTTTGTTCAATGCTTGAATGCCTTTTTCTACAAACATATGCTACATTGTTGATAATCGTATAGGGAAGCAGGGCTAGACATACGCGATAATATGTGAAATGTATCAAGTCTCGAAAAGCATATTTTTTTACCTTTCCAACGTTTTCTTGTTATACATATATATGTAGATATGTAGATATGTTTTTTAAGTAAGAAAGTATCGAAGATGTGACCCCTAACATTTATTTATGATATCTATTAACGTCTTCGACTTTCTTTTTTTTATTTAGTCGGCACAACAGTGAAAATATTCTTTGTAAACTTTTTTTTTTATGATTTCTATTTATATTTATCTAGCAGAGAACAGGTGAATAAATTTTCAATTGCATATGTCTTTTACTAATATATCGATACGATGGCGACTTCAGTCTTCATTTTATATGTTAAACTTGTCGCTTGTCTCCATACGGTTTACAATTTCAATACCACGTTAGCTGACCTCATTTAGAATAATTGCTGAAAATTCTTATTTATTATATGTTTTTCAACTTTCTTTATCTTTATCTTTATGGCTTATCTATCTATATACGATAGATATACGTGTGTGGTTTTCTGCTGGCAAACTGATTTAGTCTTTCCCAAGGTAACCGCCAGACGTGACATTATATTAATTTACGAGAAGCGTTAAATTTTGATTCGGTTTATTCATTCTTACCTAGTCGTTTGTCCCTCTGTCCATTAGTTACAATTAGTGACAATGAGCTAGCAAGCGAAACGACGCCGACTACATACACCTTTGTATCGTTTCCAAAGCAAAAGTGCATTTTGAAGTGCGCTTATGAAGCCTATAAAGTAAAAATTGTTGATATATTTTTCTATAAATTATTACGATCGGAATTATGAGAAACTTGTTTCGGCATTTGTTTACACTAACATTATGTGAAAAATAAACAAGAGCTCGTTTTTATATGATTTTTAGTGATAGATTAACGGTAAAGTACCTTTCGGCGTTAATTCATTTTTTATTTTTTTTTTTTCAATTTTTAAATTCATATCACGTCTTAAACTTTAGTCTTATGCATAAACGTCGTCTTAAGAGTTTACGTTTTTTTTTTTTTGCTATAAAAAATTAATAAAATTTAAATTGATTTTTTTTATATTTTTATTTACGTTTTTCAATTACATTAAAATAATAAATTTCAAATGACTTCTCCCGTCACCTTGTACACGTGCTACGTTTGTCACAAACACCGGTTATTCCCTCGATAATTTAATATCTTCTGGCTTGACGTGAAATTCTCCAAGAGTATACTTTGTACGTCCATCATCAACTATTTTGTAGATCTAGTCTCTAATTCTCAAGTTCCCAAATATCCTAAAATTATATAGAAGGCTAACATTTGACTCGATATTATTTCGATTATGTGTCACGGACACAATCATTATCACAAGCATGACCGCAATAGCAACAACTAAAACAACTTTGTAACAAAGGAAAATTTATGTTCAGTGACAGTACGTATAAAAAACAAAAGAAAAAAAAATTGTAGTTTCAATAATAAAAACACTCCCAGGAACACATTTTATATATTTCTTATTTATTCATTCATTTATTGTCTATACATTTTGTACATGAAAAAACAATTTTTCAAAGTATGGACTTAAAGGCTGCCGGATAACTGAGATCATAGATAAGACTCGTCTGTATTAAAAATTCGCGACCACTGAGTTGGTTATCGCGAATCTTTGTCTGCTCGGCTACTCACACTACTTCCAAGACCACAATTAACAAAAACGGTGATTTTTGTGTTTGCATGTATTTTAATCATTTTTTCGCTTGAAAAAGCATTTCTTGAGAAAAGTTGGTACGGAATATATTACCCATAATAGTTTCAATCATTTTCCATTTTCCATTTTGTGGGCAACATGGCCACACAATGTCGAACGAACGATATTGGTTTGGCAGCGATCCAATTATGAATCCATTTTCACACATCTTCAACTTTGCGGAGTCTCGAGCCATGCTACGCCGATCTGAACAACCGGTAATCGGAGAACGCCAGGTCTGTTGAGTACGCTAGATGTGGCACAGCTTATCATTCGAACTGCACCAGTGTATCCTTGACAACAATTGCAACAAGCGGCCAAAATGGCATTTTCAATCAGTCCGTATGGTAGTTATTTTAGCCGCTATTGCTTGCCTTTTTTCCATAAAATACATCGGCTAATTTTCTCACCTGACGTCGGTACATATCGGCAGTAACCGTTCCATTCGGTTTTAGCAACTAGTAATACACTACACCTTCCTTATTCCATCATATGGTGGGCAAAACGTTTTGGTCATTTGGTATGCCGCTTCATTGTCGATGTGGATGGGTCACCAGAAGTAGTCCATGACTTTTTCCGCTTGGCATTGTCGTAGTAGACCCACTTGTCGTCGTCAGTCACAATGCGCCGCAGAAAACTCTTCTCCTTATACCTGACAAGCAATGAAAACGCAATAGTGAAGCGGTTCCAAATAGCATTTTCAATCAATTCCCTTCGGGTCTTTCCCAACGCATGTAAAGGTCTGGAAAAAATCAACTCATCAACTGTTAAGCTATCCGCAAGTTCTTAAAGAGTTTGAGCTGACTTTTGTCCAATAAGTTTTCAAATTCATTGTGTTCGAGCTTTTCTGCTCCTTCAGTGCGCTGTTCCTCATTGGCATCAAATTCACCACTTTTAAACCGTTGAAACGAAAATCAACAATTGGGGTATGTTCACTAGCATCACCCTAAGTTTCTAAAAGTGTTTGAAATGACAAAAGTAATGAATGTCGAAGATGCAATTTTGAGCACGGAATACACGGAATTTTATATAGGAAACTATTATTTTATATAAAGAAAGTGAAAATCAACGCGTGTGCTTCGCGTTACTTCATCATTTTCATCCAATGATGTCGCTGATCAAAATACATGCAAGCACCTGTTATATTATCAACTATTCAAATATTCTATATCGGGTATGTGAAGATATATGCAAACATGAAATTACAATGCATTCCTCTTTCTCTCCTTCTTCTTCCTCGTAGCTAGGCAGCAATATTTATCAAAATGACAAATAATCCAATCATTTAGGTTTTCATATTAATGAAAAAAGAAAATTAAAGAATAGTAAGTTAGTGATTTTATTTAACGATCTTGGTGCTCTCCTAGTGTTGGCGGTCCATGTACGACGAACGATTTTCTAGTGTACGCGTAGCATCGTTTTTAAAATATTCAGTTATGTCTTGGTTTTGATAAAATTTACTTAGAAAACGAATGTTTCTATAAAAACTCCATATCGTAGAACTCGTAACCGTCCTACTGAGCCAGGAAATTGTAAATTTGTGCAATGGTGTTCCAAAAGGAAATTGTAGACCATACTAAAAAGTCAGTCAATAAACGTAGGCGCTGTGTCCCAAAACACCGAGAAACAGTCAAGTGTTTCCACTACGTATCGTTTAGAAGAAGCTTAAATTTTTGGTGAAACTTTCCTCAAATTCCAAACGATTTGGCAATTCGAGCCAGTGGACTGTTCTTGTTTGCTTCCAAATTTGGAAAACAAGTATTTCTGATATTCGATAGACGTGGAAAATTTAACTTGGATAGTGGTCTCACACAGTGGTTTGATCACACTACTACCTAAACACACTACAAGTGAAGCGCTGACCGCTGCCTTGTGGGGTAGTGCACTTCAGGTATAAGTCTCTACTCGGTTCTATAAACGCGAACTGTAATTTGGATGAAATTTACCCACACCCCGCATTAAAGAAAAAATTATACTGCCTTCAATTACTTACGACACATAGCCCACCTTTCCAAGTTATTCTGTACGAGAACATGTGCCATTTTTGCTTTCAATTGTGCCCATAATTAAATATATGACTTTTTCATGTATTTGCTTATTTCACTAATAACCTACTTACTCCATATACCCACAAAGGCACACTTCATCATCAAAAAAAAAAAAAAACTTGAAATTGCTTAGTAAGCATTAAAACTCTGACTAATAACCCACTAAAGTCATAAACTTCTGCCAGTCAGTATTTAGATTACAAAATACCACGGCGTGGCTTGTGGGTATGGAAGGCTAACCTTAAAAACCGTAACGCTTTCCCATTTTCCATTTGCGAATATGTTTTCATTTTAATTATGAAATTATTTTTTATTTTTTTTTTTTTT